>MU159498.1:145821-187039 GCA_015888305.1 Antheraea pernyi | reverse complement strand
TTAACTGTGGCTTAATAAGTTATACTCAGTACGTGGTTATTAGAAACGTATGTGCCAAGGATATATATACTGAAGATATTAAAGGTAGTTAAATAAACAAAATTGTAACACTTTCGTTATGGAAAGAAATGTAGTTGCATCTTCTTCTATTTACTTATTGGATTGTGGTAACACTTCGCTTATAATATTTGTATCCATTGTTTTATAAAGTGGAGTTTGAAGTTTAAGTCGTCAAATATTTCTATGTCATAAAGGCTCCGACCAATTGGAAGTTACTACCGTCAACTGTCGGTATTGAAATATATACTAGTAATTCTGTTATGCACTTATTTGAATAAAATCATTATATTATTATCTGTATTCTTTACTATCATTATCAAGAGGTAAAGTTTGTGAATATGTTTATAGGAATTTAATATCTGTTAATTGAATAAAAACTCTTTATTTGATAGTAAGCGTTCGAAGTGATGGTTATAGAGTGTGTTTTATTATGTTTTTTTTTTTAAAATTCTATTTGAAATGTACAAAGTCGCAGACGGCTCTAATCACTACATATTATAAAACAAGGTCCTCTGCCACATTTTTTTTTCTCGCACTGACTACGCTATTGACCTAGCAAGGTCTTAACAGCTTCACCGGACTACAACTGTCTGTCTATCAGCTCGCGATAAACTCAAAAACTACTGAACGAATCTTAATGCGGTTATTCACCAGTGGATAAAGTTATTCACGAGGAACGTTTTGGTATATAATTTGTCCAGGATTTTTGTATAATCAGGGCGGGACAACGTCTGCCGGGCCCGCTAGTTATATAATAAAATCGTCAAATTTTCGCATCCGCTTCTTTTACACTAAATGCCATTACACTTTTTGTGAAAGTACAAAATGTACTCTAATAATATAAATATATCGTTTATAGATTACTTATATTTTATTTATTCGTTCTTTAATGAGGACTCAAGATTTTATTGCGACTATACCGAACCGACCGTGGGGACAGACTTCATTTCATTTTGATGTTCTTTCGCATCTTGGGCTTTCTACAATGTATGCGCACTAGTGTATCTAATAGAGCGGAATAAGTTTAATAGACAGTCATCTCCATAGCTAATGGTAACATAAGTATGCTGGTAAATAAAATTACGAGTATGCAAGAGGACGCGAAGTTATATATAGTTCAATGTATGAAGGGTTAAATTTAGTATTGTAAATGTTTGTATTCGTCTCTGTAAATGTAAAAAGAGTATACCAAAAGTGAATTGATATTTTGCTATCTTATGTCAGTCTTTTTCGGCTTCAATAATAAATATTAAATGTAACTGTTAATTATAAAAGGTTAAAAAAAAGAATCTAATAAGTGAGAATATTTTTTTGTAATTTCTCGAAATAATGTAACGATCTATATTATATCATAAATTATTTTAAGTTCAATATCAAGATCAAATGAAATCAGCTTCGTTCTGTTGAATATACTTTCGGTAATCAATAGAAATAACCTTTTTTCTCTGAATCGATACTTCTTTTTTACAGATCAATATATGTTATTAACACTTCTTCAATATATTTTATTAGCTCTTATAATGAAGCGTATTGATGCATATTTTGGAGTTTTTTTGGGTGCAAAACCATGTTAATATGAAATAAATATTAAAATGTACAATTCCATTATACATGTGTAAAAGGACAAGAATAAATCACAAAAAAGGATACTTTTGTTTTTAAAATACTTAAAATGATAGTTGAAATAAATAATTTAAAAATATGAAATAACTCGATTGAAAAGGTTATCTATCTATCTATATGGTATATAACATACACACATATTTATTAAGTTATTATATGATTTTTGTTTCTTCTTGTCTTACTTTAATTCTTAAAATGTAAATTCCTCTAAATATTATAAACACAATACGCGCCACCATCAATTTAAAGGCAATTTGTAAACAGGCATTAGGCTTCCATGAGACAGGCATCGTTTATTTTGGGGCCATAGTTAAGGCTATATTATATAAAAGGTTTTAGAAAATAGGGATATTTGTATTTGTATAAATCAGCAGTGGGAGATTAGTTAAGAACATCTCCCTTCTATGTTTCTTATCCGATTTTCTTCAACCTCCTTTCTTTAGACGAGATTTAGTGTTATCAATAAAAAAAAAATGGAAAAGTTTTTTTCTCTATGCTCTAACTTCGACCACTGGACGAGCACTCGTATAAATAAAACGAAAGTTGGTACATATATTTGAAATTAATAAACTCCCTATTTAACCAATTATTATGTATAAGTCGGCAGTAGGTGGCGCTGCAGAAAACTACTTGTGCAACGTGAAACCGATCCCATGAAAATTGTTATCTGTGTATATCCAAAAGCCAAGATTCATCATCGGCACGTAAAAACCCACTGCAGGGCTATGGGTGTCTTCCTGACGGAGGGTATGTGCATAATCACCACGCAAGCCACGACGTATTGGCGATTTCAAACTCCGAGAAATCCACAGATTTTTTTTCTCCCACATACAGTAGTACTACAGGAACATTTCTCAGGTTCAGGTTTCCTCACGATGTTTTCCTTCACCGTCAGCCGATAGTGTTACAAATTTAAATTGGGAAATGCACGCGAATTCCGATAAATTCATTGGTACAGATTCGAACCTGCGGACATCAGATGTATATTCAACCAGTCAAACCGCTTAACCACCACTGTTTTAATGAACATTATTTACACAAAATCCATTTTGTGTTATCAACTCGGTTATCAATTACAATATATAATAACAAACGCGTGCGGAGCCGCGGGGACAGCTAGTACAAATATGAATTATCCTAGTTTATTAACTGTCGATGTCACAACACAAGGCAGTCTAGTAAGGCTCAGCTCATACGTCTATACTTTCCCTGTTTTTCCAGCGTAGCTAGTGAGGTAGGGTTGTCAATTTTTGAGAGAATATCAACTCTGTGAACGTGATTACAAACGTTAGTTACGGTAAAATATGCACGTTATAAATATCTATTAAATTAATTACGAATACATGGAATCGCATCTGTAAAATTAGTTAAAATAAATTCTGTTTATTTCGTACTAAATTTACTATATGAACACTTGCAAAAGATACCTTTTTAAGGAGTACCTGGTTATAAAGTTCTTCCGTAACGTAGATAATCGTATCGGAGACATTAGACTCGAGTCAAATCATTAAAATTATAATTCGAAATAAACTCAACAAACAAAAAAAATAATTTCATTATTATCTATGTTCTTCCTTGTGATGTTTTAGGGCATTAAACCAATAAAACGAAAAAAAATTAGCGCAATCTATGAATTATTGTGAAAAGTTAATATTTCTGTTATTATTTTTATTTATAATCAAGGGAAAATAAAATAATTTGGATTAATTACTATAATAATATTCAAACACATTAAAAATACCACTATATGTCAACTATGTACACACATTTATTATACGTATTTACCAATGTAAATTAGGAAGGTTCATTTACGCAAAAATTTTTTTTTCGTTGCTTATGCAAAATATTAATCTAGTTATAGAAAAAAAATTCTCACCAAGTTTGAGCTCTAAATATTCATTTTAAGTACTTACAATTTAAATTTAAAGTTTTACCATTCAAAATGCATGTAAAAAAATCTTTTTTTTTTCAAATTTCTAATGCTTACCCGGTTTTTACAATATTGCAAATCGGTTTTATGGGACTTGTGGGTAATTCCACGCTCTTTAAAATAGTCTTAGTATTTTTTGTGTAACTCGCACTGGTTCACCAGTAGGAGTAGTCAAAATACAGTTTTTGAAAAAAAAAATTCTCTTAATTTTTCGAGCAAACCACCAAAAGTAGGAAGAATAAAAGAATTGACTCATAAAAAAAAGTTATCCGACCAATGTTTAATGAATTTACAGCCATTTTTATACCAGAAAATGTAAGAAATTTATTGTACATTGTATATATTTGATAATAATATGTACTATGTATTATTGTATGTATTATTCCGGTGTATAAAATAAATCCTTTACTGGCATTATTTATAATTGTGTCGTTATTTACATCTGAGTTGCTCATGTATTATCTTTTTTATACGACGGTCTGCAAAGAGTTCAACGACTTTGGTCAAATGTGCAGAAATCCCTATCCAGAAAACCAAAATCCAAGGACAGAGGTCTTAATAAACGCAAGAAAATCTTACATACCCATGTTCTAAAGCAGTGGATGATGTGATGATGTAATTTGTAAAGCTTTACCTCTATTAAAATTGATAATTAAACAAAGGTTACCGTCTCGTATTATAAATTCAAAACTAATGCCCGGTTTCTGAGGTACTTTAATGATAGTTTATCTGTTCAACACACACACACACATTCAACACACATTTATCTGTTCGGAACACACAATAACACGATAAATGTCAGTAAAACTGAACGGGACATTTGAACAGTTAAATTGGTAGTTTAACCGAGTATCTCAGAAACCGGGCTATAAGTGAGATAATTAATGACGACGTCCAAAAATAAATTTTACGAATAAATATATATCACTCAAGGCGGGTGACAACCCTACATTCGGTATACGTTGCGTTTACCTCGCAACCCCTCATAGGGTTTATATCAAAACATACTAGAACGACATTGTAGGAACTTTAATACCATTTTCTAAGTAAACAACAAAGTATTTATTAAAAAACAAGTTGAATCTTTCCTTTGTAGATGTTTATACTGGATATTGAAAGGTATGAAGTTTTGTACTCTATACGTGGTATTAGTTCGTTATTGCTAATCCCTCGGTAAGATATTGAGTATCAAACAAATAACCTAATAACCGTTCGCGACTTTGTCCGCGTTAATTAAACTTATTAAACTAAATAACAATGAAGATGGGGGTAAATGTGGGATAGTTGTCCTAGAAGAATTTCTATTCTCTTATACGCATCTGACTCATATTGGAACGTACAAACATATACAATCAATAGCTAACAATTGTAAGAAAAGTAAACTCCATATGTAACAAATATGTGAGCGCTTACTTAGCTGAACGTAATACGTTTTGAGACCACGCATGAAGAATTAAACGGTTTTACAGAAGCATGTAACGGTATGGTTCCAATAATATTCATTGGTAAAGATTTTAAAAGTGTATTTAAGATTGTTTCCTTTTAATGAAGGAGGCATCTAACCCTACGTTAAAGGATAGTTGCAACGATTTTTTAGCAGCTTCTATCCGTCATAGGCTTAACTGAAGATTGAATGATTTTTAACAAGTATTTATTTTTAGAATACCAAAGACCAATAACCAGAGCCTGTTTACACATGAATTCATACAACATGCCTTAATAGTTACATTGGGGGAGTTATCGAGGGTAATTAATCATAGTAACAATTATAAGTCTCATAGATATGAGATTCTATCCACAGAAAAATGTCTTGAAAAGCATGAAAATACCAAATTAACGTGAAAATAATCCTTATTATTACTAATATTACATATGCGAATATGAGTTTGTTTGTTTGTTACATTTTCAATTACTCAACCGTCCGTGATGAAATTTCGCATACATTTTAACGAACGTACACGTACTATCATCTAGAAAAAAAGTATAAAAGTATTATTCCTGAGAAACAGGTCAATTCTACAGGAACACGAGCAAAGCCACGTGTAGTATACTACGTGTAGTATACTACACGTGCGGTGACTATTGCGAAATTATGGTGGTAAAAAAAGTCAATTGTAAAAATATTTATAAATAAAATTTGTTGTTCTTATTAAAACAAGTTTAATACGATCTCGATAAGGTTTAAAATAACACGTATTGTCATGAATTCGCTTTGATAAAGTTTCTCTTTAAAACAGTAGTGGAGGGTAAACTTTGTTTCGGGTAGAGTGTTGGACATACAGATTTTCGTCCAATCACCGAAGTTAAGCAACGTTGAGCGTGGTCAGTACTTGGACGGGTGACCGGCTGGGAACACCGCGTCACGTTGGCTTTTTATTGTATTTTTTCAATTAAAATGTTTGCCTGTAGTACAAACGTTTCACGTCTACCATACTGTTATTTACGACAAACTAAGTGTGTGTGTTTAAAAAATATATATACTGTATTTTTGTTGCATTACTCTTGATCTCATAGTAGTTCTCATGGTAGACTTCATAGTGTTTCTTTACAAAGAAAAATTTATATGATTTTATGAAAATATTAATTGATTTCAAAATGTTGGTCAACTATCCCTACTCTATAGACTGCACTCAGGGATAATGTAGCTTGTTATTATTATGGAAAGAATTTACAGAATCGGATCATTGGCTCTGGATATTATCTTTAACAATAAACTCTTTTATAATATTCTAGTTTTTTATCTATGCTAAAACAGTAATTTTGAGACTTTTTAAAATATATCTGAGAATATTTAGTAAAGTAAGATTATTAGTGCAAATAACATACGCTGATGACTCATGTTTATTTTATGTTCAATCCTTAATACGCAGTATTAAACAGCGGACATAAAAGATAAAATATGTAAGCTATATATACTAGAGTGGGCCAAAACAATCGACTATTTTTTTAAACTTTATACTCTGAAAAATAGGTTGGTAGACACCTCAAAAATTCTCTCCAAGTATGAGCTCTTAATTTTTATAGGAAAGTCTTCCGCCTCTCAGGTTTTTATTTTTTCCTTATAATTTTTTCTTATATCATCATCATTACCCTTTTTTTCTTTTTTCTTTTTTTTTATCCTGTGGAAATCCCTTATGGATACGCCACCCCCCCGGGGGAGAGGGTGGGTTATGTCCGACTACCACAGACTAAAACCCCACGGTGTACCGACAGACCGTTTTTATCCCACCTAAGTAGGGTCGGCACAACATGTTTCTTGATCCACACACTCCTGTCAAACGTTATCTCAGTATTCACACCTTTTACGCACATATCATTTTGCACACAGTCCATCCATATATTTTTCGGTCTTCCCCTACTCGTATATCCGTCCACCATCATACTCATTACTTTTCTAGTTACATGATTTTCATCTCTCCTCATGACATGCCCATACCATGCTAATGTATTACTCCTCAACTTCTCAGTCTAAGAAAAAATAAGATTAAGTAAGTAAGGTTATGGATGGATTATTAATAATATATTATTATTTCTTTTTTCTTATATCATCATCATAATTAGTGAATACCGAGATATAACTTTTTCTTTCTTATGTTAAGGAAAACAAAAAAAACTGAGAGGCGAAAGACTTGCCTATCAAAATTAAGAGCTCATACTTGGAGAGAATTTTTTAAGGTGTCTACCAACCTATTTTTCGGAGTATAATGTTAGAAAAATAGCCGTTTTTCTGGCCCATCCTAATATATACATATATCTATATGCATAGATTCACTCGGTTCTGTTATAATATTTGACCGATACACCCAAAACCTCTTTGTGTTTTAATCAAGCACGCTGCTGTTAAATCTTATTTAAACTATTTATGCCCGGTTTCTGAGGTACTTTAATTGTAGTTTATCTGTTCAATAGCGTTATCGGTTCGATAACTTATCAAATTGTGTTTCTGAACAGACAATCATACGATAAATGTGAGTAAAACTCAACGGGCCATTTGACAGTTTATCTTATAGATAATTTTGTTGAGTCAATAACTATTTTTAGTTTAACCGAGTATCTCAGAAACCGGGCATTAGTCGAAGGTAATACTTCAATAATTCTCCTTCGAAATAACTATAGGCCGTTGAAGGTGAAATATAATAAATAATAAATATTTTAATAAAATATTTATTAAAATCGGTCGTTTAGTTTCTGAAAAATTTCTTTTGTAATGCGGATTAATATAAGTATTTATTACCCATCGTTTATAATAAAGAAAAGATAATAGTCACCGTAAGGCAAATTTACGTAAATTTATTTAATAAAATATACAAAACATGTGTTTTTATAATAGACTAGCTGACCCGTGCAACTTCGTCTGCAATAAATCGGTTTTTACAGGTTTCAATTGCATTTTTAAAGGCAATAATCTTTAAAAATAACCAGTTGGTATGTGAGAAATCTTTGAAAATAAGCCTAGAACCTGTTCGTAGCATTACCTAAAGTGTCAATTGAAGATCAAAACTAACTTACATATATTGCCGATAAATGTATTCCCAATACCCCTTGTAACTTCATCACTTAACATACATTAAACTTTATCTACATTAAATTTCCATATTGTTTTAGTTGTTTGTTTTATAAGAATTTGTAAAGTATACGTGAAATCTGCATTCAGTCTTAATTTTGTCAAATTTATTTTACTTTTGATATATAAACCACCTTTTTCACTGAGATACTGATCTTGGAATTGGAATTTATGAAATCGGATCAGTAGTACCTTTCCTCGAAAACAAAACTTTACCTATTTATAATATTAGTATAAATACAACATAATATGGTAACTGCAAACACCTCAGCTGATGATTTTAATCGTAGATTAACAAACCTGAACCCAACTACTTCAAGACTCAACAATATTTAGAAAACTTATTTTATCAAATATCGAAACAACACGCGTACTTATAGAACTCTAATTGAGATTCATCTTCTACAATGCAATTTAACTAAGATTAAGTTTATGTTTTGGAAAAAATCTTGGCACCTTTATTTAGCAAACATTTTTTATAGAATAAAATAAATGTAAAAACATATAAAGTGACAGTTTCGTTTCCATATATTTTTATACGTGGTTGATAATTACTCATAGAAATGTCATGAAGATGTGGCTCAGTTATAAAATACTGGACGTTATATGGTTCGAAGGAGTCGACGGTTCGGAACCCAGCGATCATCTTTTTTGGTATTTTTTTTAAGGTAGTTTAGGGAAATATAGCTTAAATTTTTAGCTAATCTTTCTGCGATATATATAGCACAAAGAAAATTTACCAGAATCCAGAATTTAATTAACTAGAAATTTTTTACTTTCGTCAGTTATCCTGAACAATCCCTTGCGTTTTATGAGACAAAAAGTATCCTAGATGTAATCTTGTAATATTACTTATCACTGTGCCAAGTTTCATCAAAATCGGTTCAGTACTTTCAGAGTGATGCGTGTTCACAGGGACAGATAGACAGACAAAAAATTTAAAATGGTTATTGTTAGCTTCTATGTCGCCAACAAAAATATCAAAATTTTCAAAAAATATTTAATGTACAAATTTGGCTTTGTTACAGTTTTATTATAGTATAGATATCCAAAAACAGAATATCGAGATATTATTTAAATTATACCGAATAACCAATAGTAACTAAATTTAAAGCAACATAATATAATACAACACATATATAATATATAATACATAATATAATATCATACATTTAAATACAACGGAGCTGAACTTTTACATATAAAAAACAATTATGGATATATTCAAAAAAGTTTTATGGTTACATTATTTTGGTTTATTTTTTATATCCTAATTGTGTTAAATAAGTTGTAAGGCGAATTTAGTTTATATCGAAAAATATTATTTACGAGATGGTTATGTTATGCTGCTTCCTAAGCTTTAGGTTAAAAATTTAAAGATTTATATGCAACTTACGAGAAACTCATGTAATTCAGCTGTCGTTAAGTGATCGCTAGATAATCTTAAATAGGATTGCAGTCTTGTGCGCTGACAGTGACCGATATATTGCTATTCATACGAATTAAACTGGAACACTCGTTGTCATCCAATCGTTGAGGCTGATACCAAGAGCGCTAGCAGTGTTCAACGGAAGAAATAGCTGTGGTAGTGATTTCACGGTCGGATCATGTACGGGTTCTACCACCTATTGTTATACTTAGCAGAACTTATAATTAGCTCAAATCAGTTCAGTAAACCTCGTTACGCAGTATAACTACGTAGTACGAACTGAAAACTTGAAAAATTTCAATTCTGCATTATAATTACCGAGTTTGTGTTATGAATGTGTTCAGAGATTATATTGATATTGATTTTCGGACATCAGGAAGTTCGTTTATAATGATGCGACGTACGGTAAACTTAATAATCTCACGATAATAAGCTTTATCTAGGTCTAATTCGATGTATCGATATATGTTTGTAATAAATAGGCTTTGCACTTAACTGTAAACAATTTGTGCATAAAACAAAATAATCGCCGTAGGCTTTGTTGACCTATTACCGTGTTTTGATTATGATTCTCGCGCCAAACTTCGTTTAATATACTCTATATTAATGTTAACATTTCAATACCTTTTTACAATTTACAAAGCATAAGAGCAAAAGTAAATAAAAAAATGTTACCTCTTTCATCTATTTGTAGCTATTCTCCGTGTTTTCTTTTCTTGATTAAAGTATATTTGTTTCACATGTTTACTTCTAATTTAAAACGACACAACAACATCGCTAAAAATGGTCAATTAACACAAATTATTAACACATTTCATATAACTTTTAATTCAAAACACAGCTTCTAGGACGTGGCGCAATCTCTTGTTAGAAAAAATATTACGTATATTTAGCGATAATGAGTTTAATAAGAAATTTAAAGTAAAAAGTGTTCAGTGTAAATACACGATATTGAGGCGCAGCTCGATCAACTCCGCAGGCGGACGGAGTGGGTTGCCTTTCACGACGGCTACAGCCAGACTAAGAAAATAAAGTGCACTTCTAATGGACAAATTAGATCCCGCCTTTAATATACTTGTAATGTTATAATTATTTCATTGCTTATTAGAAAAGAATTACGTTCGATCTATGATATATATTTATATAAATACTAATAACTTCTATATAAATAAAATTCTGGAGGTCTGTAATTGTACGTGTACCATTAAAATGCTATGGATATATTTAATTGTTTTTAGTTTTTACACACTTACTTAGCCCTTGCAGAAATATATCTGGAGAGCTTCTTTTATATACAGTTATTGAAGTTATAAGAAGCCGCGATTTTTATAAGCTCACCGCGTTCGTCGATGTGTTTTCTTGCCGCGGAAATGCAGTGCGATGCTTATTTTTTTTACTTTGTGCATAATATATATTGTTATGTTAATAAACGAGACAAAGTTACGGATATCAGCTAGTTATAAATAAATACGTAGTTCGTGCATATTATTGTAGAAGGGATAAACTTTAAAACTATTGTAAAAAAACTTTCATTAATACAAACTTATATTATTTCTTAACGTTAGACTTGTTTTATTATATTTTTTTCGAGACGAATATAATCGCAGTCTGTTTCATTGTTAAAATTGTTTTGTTCATATATTCTATTTATTGCAATCGTAACAAAATTTTAGTAACTATCATCTAGTAGAACGTGCTAATTATGAAAAAGAGGCTTATTTGCAGTTGTAATAAAATCATCATAACCATCTTTTAAAGTTCGGGTACATTAAAAAATGTGTATCTACAACATAAATCGCAGAGCCCTTTGAGCACGTTACCTAGTAATGAACGAATCGCATAAAACTGTGCGAAAACTATTTTAACTAGTTACTCGTTTGAGTATTGTTTAAAACTATGAGACGGGAGTAAAGACGTTCTTCCTTTGCTTGCCTTTGGAGCGTTCAGTGAATTAAAATTTGCAAAGCGCTAAATGCGGTTCATAACTGGCTGGTTTTGCAAGGCGTTCCTAAACCGCTAGGACGAATAATTTAGAGATTTCTGTGTAAAGTTTTGCACAACCTCGTCATGATTATTAAATATCATGTAAATACCGTTTCGTATTAAAAAGGCCGTTTAAAAGGGCCATGATGGATGGAAATTGTATCTCCTTTGGTCGCTCAATTCCACTGTTATTGAAGTTGTTCATTCGACAATTTGAAAAAATTTAACCACTTGGTTCTGTTTTAGTGAGGTTCTTGATTTTGGTACAAGCTAAGTTCCTTTTTTTGTGATTTTTTTTTTTCGAATTTACGTATACATCTTCAGTTGCATATATTCGTTTTTTAGTAATTATATATCATAAAATATATATAAAGTATTATTATTTGCTTTTTATAACGATTTGCTACGTAGCGGTAGACACACACACACACGTATTCAGATACGTATATGAAATGCAATAAAATATCCTTTGTCGCCATTCTTCATCTGTCAGAACCTAAATAAAAAAATAAACAACCCTATAACAATACTACAAATATCTCGATTGATTATTTTTTTAACATTCTGTAAATCTTCTATTTCTTAGTCAATAAAAAACATATCATATGAAATTATGTTGAATATTCCCAAACAAAGGTATTCTAAAGTAATATTACTCTTATGATTGACACGAAATAGTTTTATCTAGCTCGGAAACTATGTCAATCGATGTGGGTTCACGAATCCTTAAAAAAAGGAAATATTCGGTGATAAAAAAAACATCGTGATGTAAACATTGTTACTTAGAATGGGATTTTGTAAAAATTTGGTGCCAAGCGTCTGTGTAAAAGGCCCGAGCTGCCTCACTTGAAAGTTAGTTCCCCATTTTCATTTTGGATCAACTGGTAGTAGTGACGTTGTAGAGAATTCTTCTTCCCATTTTATCACGCAATCATAATTACATCCCATCCCAGTCCGTTAGTGGTATCCGCCGCAAAATACGAACCCGTACCAAACGCTGCGCGTTGTAAAAGACGTACGCGACATATTTTTACCGACCCTCCCGATGAAATAACGGCAGTGAACGATCAGTACCAGCCTGTCTCTCCAAACAGAGCGTGCTCACGCCCACGCCCGCGTAACCACAGATCACGCCGCCGTGGTCTGGGGGTAAATTTCGCTCCCGCACACCAGACTAGGCCCCCCTCGGCAGCAGCTCAAGCCTAGGTCCGTTCCCTTGGCGTGGAGCCCTTGAGTACGCTGCTCGCGCGATACAGTGACACAAAATCTTACATCACTGCGACAACATTACACATATCACCTTTACACACGTGCACGCATAAACGCTTACACATGCAGGTGGAAGGGTTTTATTTTTTCCCCTTATTAAACTGAAATAGTTTAGAATATTATTCGATACGAAATATATATAAGGGTTGTTGAGGTATGTATGCTTGGTACACATATATGTTTCAACAACTCATATATGTATGAATAGTTAGCTTAGCTTAGATTAGCTCAGATAGGTCGCGAATTGCATGTATCAGGCAACAGCAAAAGCCGAGGTGTGCCGCGCACCCTTGAGCTAGTTGTCAAAGTAAAATCGGCTGAGTGCCTTAAGCGCTCGCCTTAGTAGTCCGGTGAAGCTGTTAAGACCTTGCGTGCTCAATAGCGTAGTCAGTTCGAAAAAAAAAAACACACTAGCGTAGTCAGTTCGAAAAAAAAAAAAACATAATTACATCACTCAGGCAACCCTTTTTTAATCTCGCCGTAAATGAAGTACACTGCATATGTGTTGTAATTATAAAACTTATATAAAATGTCCCGTGTAATTGCCGCACGTTTTTTTATACTATGTTTTGATATACCCTTACAACACACTAATATTTTCAACTTACGAAAATTACATTATTGATATTTTCTACCCGCTATTCTAGACGGTTCGCAAGAAATTAATAACGAATTATAATATTCTTATGTTATTCTCGATATTTACGATATTTTCAAAAATCATTATTGAAATTCAAATTAAATGCCAATTATGGGGGATTATATTCTAGAGCTCATTTTATGATAGAAGTTACCTGGAATTGTACACAGATAGCTACAAGTATAGATACAAGTAGGAGGGAGGCATCGGAGAGATGCGACGGGACGCTGTTAAGTTAAGGTTAATATACATCTCCTCAGTGTTCCTCGGACCGTTCGGCATCTCGAACGTCACGATATTTTCGTCATTATATTCAAAATTTTTGCTTATATTGTAATTCATTCTTAGTTCTGTGATAAATCTCTAAAATAATTCTATAAAAGGTATTCGTTGTAAAAGATATTCGACTGTTTTTGTTCTCACAATTGGGTATGGGTGAGTATTATTCAATTTGGAGATGCACTTTTCAGTCTTATTTTATTGAATATATTTTTTTAATATATACATTTTTTAATTCGTTTTTGTGTTTGTTGTTTTGATCGTTCGTGTTTACTTGTAACAATTTCTGTCTCAGAAATTTTTGTTCATCTACCTGTTGCTTCCCTCGGAGTGTAGATTTGTTGTTACTACCTCGCTTACGTTCTGTTGTTTTCTGAACTGATTATAGAGTTAAATAAGAGTTTCATTACATTGTCTTTGTTATGGAATTTAACTTATTAATTCAATATTTAATATTCTTCCGAATCGTGTACATAAAGGCTGAAGCCGTATGACGTCTTTAGCGATTGCTTCGAATAGTCTCAAATAAGTATTTTATCTGAAATTTAAAGTATTACAAATATTCAATAAGTAGTTGTAATGTAGTCATACAGTAAATTAAGCTCCTTTCCCTTTATTTGTGCACATATTTAAAAGAAGTGAGACGAGCTTGAGCAGTATCAATGCATCGAGTGTAGGAGTATTGTTTTATAATTTTTTCAGGGATGGATTATATCTATTCACAGTATTTGATGAAAGAAACAGATATTTCATACCTTTTTGAATTTTAAATTTGCAAAAAGGACTAAATGATGTATTTTTTTAAAGAGATGAGATTATCGGTACTGATAACGAAATAAACTTTTATCGTGATTTATGATTAATGTATACATGTATAAAGAAAACTGCTAGGTTTATAAATACGTAGTAAAAAAGAAGTGCACGGTAAGATTCGTATTGGTACTTTCATATCGTGGTATTGCTTTTAGCAGTAGATAATTCTATAGAAATTCACTGTCAGTCGGTGTAGTCGTATTAGGATTTCCAGTGCGACCAATAATGAGATTTTATGTGGTTTCATTCCCGAGAAATCTTTTATACTCGGATTTGTAGAACTGCATCAATTCATTTTTATAATATTATAAAGTAAGGTAACCTGTACATAACATTTAAATAAAATTTTATTTGAATTTCTTGGATCACGTGGTTATTACACTTGGTTTCTTTATGTAGTTAGTTATGTTACGCTGCGTAAATTTTAAACTTTCGGTATGGTTATGCATTCATTTATTTTCATCTTCTTACAAAATATAATTAATTTCACACAATGTATGTAAAATTAAATACATATACCATTGTGTGTTATTTTTATTAAAACGATACTGTATATATTAATATATATAGTACATAATTGTGATGGGATTGTTGCATTTCTTCTAGATTTTCGGAACTTATTTCGCTAGACTAGAATGTCTGTCTTCCTGTTAAATAAACCAAACCCTTCAAACGAATAGCCTAAACCTCACCTTCCTTTACCTAAACGTTTATCGTATGAATAAATCAACCAAAACATGATGTCAATATCAGTGTGTTGTGACATTATATGAGTTGAAAATATAAAAATATGAGCAACTGCTTACTGTAAAGAGTAACTTGGATGGTCAATATGATTTGGAACTTACAACGGATTCACGAAAGATACAAAATTTGACGGACTGTGCGTATTGAAATAGAGCTTCAAAATATAATAATATGAGGAACACATTCTAAATGTCATAAATATGTTCATATACTTTTGTCCTGTTAGTAATTATGAGGGTAAAGACATGGTTATGATCTGAACCTATTTTCAAGACTATTCTAGTATGAATAGATAGAAAATAAAGAAGGAAAACTCTATCTGATTGGAATAGTGACTACTATGGAGTGACAAGCACTAGCGGTGGAGGAAATATTTCAAAATGGAAGCTGATCTGATTTGAATGAAAAGTGTAAATAAAGAAGCTCACCATGGCCCACCATATCACCATGAATTATGAATTCTCTACTAATGATAGTCCAGTCGACTGGCTACATGCAGGGTTGGCGGGGTCTCACTTATTGTTATTCGTAACAACATTGTCGTTGGTTTTCTTACGATTTGACTGTTGGTACATTGTGTATCGGTCTAAAGGTGTTCGCTGTTATGGTCTTGTTATGAGAAAAAGAAAAACCGACATGCGGAACCTGATCCTTTTAGGGTCGTCGAAGTGTTGTACCCTTAACAATTTTGAATTTCATGGTACTAATGTGACGATGTTACGTTAAACGACTACTCTTTTGTGTTGTGAAATGACAATATTTGTATCGGGAATCGTGACGTTTATGGTTATAGTACTTGTAGGGTACCCAATGTGCTCCATTGGCTTCGCAATGCCCACGTAATTTGTATATACTAGTGGTCGAGATTCAACCATAATTCATTTTGACATTCAATAAGTCCAAAGAGAATAATAATTATTTCAGTAAGTTCATAAATTTACTAAAGATATATTATTTATGAATTAATTATTAATGTATATTATGAATTTAAGGATAAAAAAACGTCTTTTTCATTTACATGTGTGTATAATGTTGTGTCTTTCAAGCCGTAGCCGATTAATCATCAGGTATATTTAAATTAATTTAATAGTATTTTTAAATAGCTTTGTGCACTTCTCCATATAAACTTCAACTATGCCAAGTTTTATTTTTCTCGCAATTCGCTTAAAAAGTGGTACAAAGTTTTCGCTTCACGTATTAATATACACAACTGTCCACACACGCTCGCGACTGTCGTGGCAATAACGTTTGCTACAGTACTGCATGACTGCAGGCCGGCATGACAGCGGCGACCGGCGATGGACAGTGTGTCACTCGGTGGTCGCCGTTGTTTTTGGATTGTGCTATGCTTACCATCAGGCATAGTGCAGTCACTTTGCCGTGCTACTATAAAAAAAAAAAACTGAAGTACATTGATGATTCTCGACGTTATAAGGCAAACAAGAGTTTGTAGCTTCTCAAATATATTTATTTAATACTAATTACTACCTTGGTTTTCGTGCATATACTTTTAAGAGATACAATGAAAGACAGTCACTATGAACCTGGTTCCAAAGTTATTGTACATTTTATTGTAAAACTAGCAGCGGCCCGCGATTTTGTCTGCGTCTTTATAAACATACATTTGCGCGGAATCCTATTTTTTGTAAAGGAAGTATCCTAATTTACTCTTTATCACATCAGCGATCTGCTAGTGCTAGTGCTAGTGGAACAGATATGCAGATAGGCACAAAAGTATGTAAAAATGCTTTATTCTTTTTTTGTTTTTTTTTTTTTTTGAGTTCCGTACTTTCATATCAATTTACAAATAGACACTTCAATCCTATTTCTTTGGATAAATGATAGTTCGTACTCGTAGCTTCCATAATAAACGTCTTGAACCCGAGTTCAGTCCTACATTCATCTGTAAACTAAATTGAAATCGATATCGAAGTTTTTAAACGTTGCACCTTTAAATACGGGAAATTTACGATTTATACATGTGCTTAGCGGCCGCCCGGGTCTTTGTTCTGGTAATTACAATATCAAATTTAATACGAACAAAATGAAACTCACTGCACACGTGTATAATTTAGGTTATTTATTGATTAAATAATTTTTAGAATCAAATTTACACTTCTAGAGATTATCGTCCACAAACACTTTCATAAACTTTACCTCTTTCTAATATTAATTTAGACTAGCCATCTCTACTTACTACGACTAGCTTTTATTAGTCCTCACCTACGTTATGTGAGGGACTATTGTACATTTTATGCTTAGTTTCAGCCTTAAGAAGATAAAGAATTTATTAAAAATATACTAACACAAATAACTCAACAAAATACAATTATAAAAAAATCCTATCCAATAAAGCTTAAAACTTTTTATACTTTGCAATTTTTATTATCACCATATATTTAAAAAAAAAACTTGATTTACTACTGAATGCAGATTGCCGCAATATTCGAGACCTATGTATAATCCGACTAAATTATTTGGAAAATACAATATGTGATATTTAATAGAGCCTAAGTTTAGTAAGGATTTTTGTTACCTTCTAATGTTCACTTACCTTTTATTCATGCTATATATATTAAAGTTAAGGTGCCTTTGGATCTTACTCCTAGCACATTTTGTAAATATCTACTGAAGTACAAAAATTACAATAATCCTTTAGAACATATATCACAGATTTTTATTTATATACAATTATTTATCCTAATCATCAGGCGGTATCAGGTTAAGAAGAACAGATGCCTCTTTCAAGAGAACTTGACTTTTCACCTCTACGTTTTTAGCGGTGGAAATATTTATTTCAAAACTCTAATTTCATATATGTATACATCACACTGACACATATATACAATTATTTTTTCATACAATCGACACACGTAATCCAAGTTTATGTTATCTAATTTCTTTAACTATTTAGATAGTCAGTAATATTTAAGTCTTATATGCTTTTCTACAATACAGTCGAAGATGTACGATTCATTTTTTATGAATTGGCTATTTTGGGGGTAGCGTAACCCTTACAGAAACCTGGGTCACGTAACTGAGAAAGACTAAGTAAAGTTAAGGTATACATTTATTTCGTTATTACGAATCTTCATTTTGAAAATATACATTACACGATACAGAAATGTTAAATACTTTTCTGTAATTTGTTACAAAACTGCGAAACTTAAGCAATCGCTGATAAATATTCGAGCACGTAATACGGTAGTATATGGGCAAGCACTCAAAATCTGACTATACTTATGGACTATATTATGAACGGTTAAAATGTATCCTGTATTACTATTTTTGGTTGAATTAATTTTAGATTCGTACATGGGATAAAATACAGACTATTATGAAGTCCGAGGAAGGACTCGGTATCGAATATGATGAAAACGTGATATGCGACGTCTGTAGGTCGCCGGACTCAGAGGATGGCAATGAAATGGTGTTCTGCGATTCCTGTAATATCTGCGTACATCAAGCTTGTTACGGCATCACTATCATTCCAGACGGTAAGTATACCGCTAGTTGGTGCCTGGGTGATAAACATTGCCTATGATGTTGCATCTCCGTAAATTGACATTCGTGTTGCTCGTGATTTCAGGACAGTGGTTATGCAGACCTTGCAGAGATGGCGTCAGACCCACTTGCGTATTGTGTCCTAATCAAGGTGGTGCTATGAAATGTACCCCTAACGGTCACAAATGGGCGCATGTCAGCTGTGTATTGTGGATACCCGAAGTATCAATTGGGTGTGCGGAAAAAATGGAACCTATAACAAAGATATCTTCGATTCCTCCGTCGCGCTGGTCGCTGTTATGTGTTTTATGTCGTGAACGTAAAGGAGCCTGCATCCAATGTTCCGTAAAGACTTGTAAGACTGCGTACCATGTTACATGTGCATTTAAATACGGACTTGAAATGCGTGCAATCATTGAAGACGAAAATGCAGATGACGGTGTAAAATTACGATCTTATTGCCAAAAGCATAGTGTCAATTCCAAAAAGGAGAAATGTCCCGGATCTGGTTCCGAGGAAGAGGAAGTAAAGAGAAAGCGTCGAAAAGATATGACATCTGAAGAAAAGACACAAGCGCGAGCCGCTCGTTTACAGGAAATTGAAAAGGAATTTGACAAACACGTTAGTGTCAAAGATATAAGTACGAATCTCCTTGATATTGATCAAGATGCTATTCAGTATATCTTTAATTATTGGAAATTGAAAAGACGAGCAGGACGGAATCGTCCATTGCTCCCACCGAAGTCGGATGATACTGAACTGTTAACTCATAGACAAGAACAAGCGGATCTAGATAAGATGAAAATGTTTGTTCAGCTTCGGCAGGATCTAGAAAGAGTTAGAAACCTGTGTTACATGGTCAGTAGGAGAGAAAAGCTTTCACGCTCTTTTTTTCGCATGCGAGAACAAACATTTCATAAGCAAGTAGGTGTGCTAAGCTCGGGCGTTCCTATTCCAGAAGCTGAGTTATCCGCTATTATAGAGGCTAATCACGGCCCTTCTATATATGATAGACTGTATTCTCACCCTAATGCTACAGACCACAAGAATGATTTCGAAGTACTATTAGCCCGTATAGCACCACCGGAATCCGGTGATGAACGAAAGAGAGATCGTAATGGTTTAGTGAGAAGGTCGAAGTCGGCAAATCCTTATAAAAAACATTATGTAAACGGTTCACGTCGTAGTGGCAGTATGTATAGTGGATTGTCAAGTGAGGAGAGTGAGCACGAGGTAGGTCGCTCTAGCAGGTATCGTGGTAGAGCAATTGGTTCAAGTACGGATGACGATGCTAAGAAATCGGCTTCTTCGCCAAAGAAAAAGGTGTCTCCTAAAGCTAAAGGTAAAAGATCTCCGAAAAAGACTGAAAGAAAGAAGAAAAAAGTTCCTCAATCAAAAGCGCTTGTTGAAAGTAGTAGCGAGGATGAATTAATAAAATCTCCGATAAAAAAGGATAGTTCTCGTAGTAAAACCCTCCAACAAATGGAGAAAGAGATGACGGCAGGAAAGGTGGACCAGTCGGGTACTGACAGTGATGAACTTATGCCAATTAGATCAACTAGAAACAATAAATTCCCCATTGACATATATTCTGACAGTAGTGAAGATGTATCAAATGTGAAAACAGAACTTAAAGCAGACAAAGTAAAAAACGAAAAAGTAGGAATAGAAAAGTTAAAAACAGAAAAATCTCCCAACGGAAACGATTCCCAGCAATCTTTACCTAGAACTAAGGCGGCTATGAAAGAATTTATACCTACTCAACCTGAGAAAAAGATCTTAACAAAAGAAGAAGAAAAACCGGCTCCAAAGAAGAGAGGAAGAAAGCCTTCTAATAAAGATAAGAAACCACCGATTAAGAACGAGTCCGATTATGAAGCTAAGAATAAAGAAAACATCAAACTTTCTAAATCGAAAGAAAATCCGACTGATCTTATTGTACCTCAAAGACAAGCCGCTAAAAAAGCTTCTGAAAACATGCGATCAAATACGGTGGCTAAAAAAGAAGATACCCCTTCACTTGAGAAACAACCTAGCACAGAAGAAATTAAACCTAAACAAAAAATAAAAGCAAAGGAAAAAGAAATTAAGGACCAACCTGGTAAGGTTAACAGAAAGAAATCGAAGGAACTGGAGAAAGAACCAATATCATACGTTCCTCAACGACAAGCAGCTAAAAAAGCAGCTGCTCATATTAAAAGTGGATTGGGTACCAAATCACAAGTTAATGAAGTAGACGGTGATAAAAAGAAAGATAATGAAAAACCTGAAACTTCGAAAGTGTCTCCTAAGAAAGATGAAGCAAAAGTAACAAAGACTGCACAGAAAGATACTTCGAGTTCATCTTCAAATTCTAGCAGCAGCAGTTATTCATCATCGTCAAGTTCCGAAGAGGAACAAGAGAAGCCAGAAATTAAACCAACTGCCAAGGCTCGCGAGATAAAACCTATTATACGACAGCAATCAATGTTTTCTCCACCAGGCTCTAGACCAACTGTGGACTTGCCCTTTCTCGACAAGGTGTCAAGACCACTCTCTTCCACTAGTGCCTCGAGTGATTCTGACAGCTCTAAAGACTCCGATAGATCCGGTTCCGACAGTCCGTCTCCTAAACGACCACGACGGAGACGAAAGGGAAAAAGCGTCTCCATTGATGTGTCCCTTCACAAGGCCCCTGACAAGAAGCTTAAAACTTCCGAACGGGGATCCGAGTGTAGGGTATTATCACCGCTTATTGAAGGAGAGGAACCAAGCGGACCCAACGATGCGTGTGCTGCCACGCGTGCTCGGACCAGAAGCATTACTACAAGCGGAGATATGTCTAATAAGTCTGATGCCAGACCTAGAAAACCATCTAAAGAAGACACCCCCGTTGCCTCTGGATCAAATAAAACTCCCAAAGAGGGTAGCCAGTCCAGTGAACTTCCAACTCAGGAGCGGCAAACGAACGAGGAGATAAAGATAGAAATCAAAGAAGAATGCTCACCAGCTGAGGCAGAGATAAATGATGTCAATGTAAAACCTTCACTTAATAGCCGACGTAGCCTATCTGTTGAAGAAAAAGAAAAACTGTGTATCACTAATGTATCTCCAAGGAATAACAAGACGAGTCCGAAAAACGACACTGATGTGAAAAAATCTTTGATAAATAGACGTTTAAGTGTAAAAGATACAATTCAAAAAGATATCAAATCTCCCCATGAAGAAATGCCTCCTCCAATCACAAAACCGAGAAGACTTAGCATACAGCCGCAGGGTGTACAGCAGACTACTGTTAATGCCTCTAATACTGACCGGAATAGTATTTCACCTAAGAAAAAAGTTTTCTCAATAGAAAAACCGGTTCCAGAATTGATAGAACAGAAAAGTCCTATTCGTATAAATGATAAATTTAATGATAATGATAAAGATTGGCTGCCAAAAGCTCCTAGTCCTACGGAACAACTTGCACCAGTTGAGAAACCTGGTGGGGATGAAAAGTATATGACAGAAGACAAATCGCTAGAGTTTGATGCTACTGAGAAGAGTAGTGTTAGGATGATTGCAAAGATTCAGGCTAATTTAAACGAGAACACTATGATCAAATCACCTAGAACTCCAATGGATGCCAGGACTATGGATCCAATTGATATCGAAAACCCTATGTTAAGAAACATAAGAAAGCGTTCAATTCTTGACCCCGATAGAAAATATATAAATCAAGATGCCAGTCACGTTCAAGGGGTCGAAATATCTAAGAGTGCCAAAATTCCTTCTGCCGTAAATCCATATCCTAATCGATCTATGTTTTCACCTCAGCCCAAAGAAAATGAACTATTTGAATATGAAATGGTAGCTATTGATGATGGTTTCAATCATGATGAAATCATGAAACCATTTGCTGCGTACCCGGAAATATTCTTCAAAGAAGACACAAAAGAACAAGGAGTACGAGAAACACTTAATTTAGTTGACAGACTCAGATTGCAACTTAGTTCCAAAAAAGTACCTACTGAAAACTTGCCTCATGTTGAGCCCAATTCTGTCAACGTTAATAAGGTCGACATAGATGACGGGAATGAATATACTTCTAAACCAGATAAAAATGAACTTGTTCAACTCGTTTCGACGCAAGATGACAATGTTGCCATTAATTTGCACGATAAACAGACTCCACAAAATGAACACCCAGTAGTTAATCACACTGATCTTGCTCCGTCTGTAGAAATACTAAACAGAGAAAATGAAATTAATAATAAAGAATATCAACCTATTCCAATGACTAGCCATGAGAAATGGATGACAGCACCGCCTCCTGTACATGTACCTCATAATGCCATGCATGTGGCTAGCGAAAGAAATTTCGAACACGTAAATTCGTATAATGAAGAAATTAAGGAACCTCCTACCGTTCAGTCGGACGCGCAGTCTGTGTCAGAAATTGCTGATACCATATCATTGTCGAAACAGAGTGATGATTCGCAACCGATATCCGTGGTAGATCATGAATTAACGCTAGACCATCAAAACTATGATAATAACAATTCCTTGATACACTCAGATTGTGCAACCATATCTTCACCATACATCACTCAGGATCCCCCGAAATGGGGTGAGAGTACAATAGCTTCGAGAAGATCATCCACGTCAAGTACGGAGTCTGAAGATTCGTCTAATTCAAGTATTGAATTTAATCAGCACATGAGCGCTTGCAATGTACGACAAATTGCTCTTATGCCAGATATCGATTCCTATCCACCTGTCCCTGCTTACTCGTGCCCCGTGGAACCCTCAATGCCTCTTAATCAGTATTCTACATATCCAGACTCTTCACCGTTTGTAGGTTCGATGTTATATGCAGGTTCTACAGCACAACTGTCAATGCCGTCTCCCGGTCCTGCGCTCTATGCGTCTGGTTTAGCTTACACAAATGCTCCACTTCTACCACCTAAACAACCATTCTCGTTGTGTGCTGCATTTACATCTTCCTCTCAAAATATGGCAATCACAACTGCAATGATCGCTTCACCCTTACCCAAAGGTATAGAATCACCGCGAGACGAAATTGACGTAACAGGAAGTGATAAGTTCTCGATACATGTTGTGTCTAGTCCAAGTGTAAGCGCTGATTCGTTCGATGTTACCAGCAGAAATAATAACAAAATTTCTAACGATAGTAATGAAACTCTTATAAACTTTCATAACCAAGATTCAAAGTCTCCTTCAAAATCCACTAAGCTTGTAACTAAATTTCCAGTTAAATCACCTGGTAAGAGTCCTGGTATTTCACCCAAACAAAGCGACGCTCCGAAAGGCAGTAAACGATCTGTCAATAAAGGCAGCCGAAGTCAACGTGGACGTGGTCGTTCTAAAAGTCGTGGACAAAGCGTTCACGCCTTTCATCCTCTGGACTATGTTGGAAATTCTATTCAGAGCAAATTGGTTGGCACTGTTTATGATTTTGACGAGGAGATTGCCAATGATGGTGTAGATCTAAAGTCGTTACGAGAAAGGCGGAAATCTATAGATCTATGCAAATCTGGTGATGATAGAAAATCTGAACATTCGTACAAAGATATATCACAATCGCCACGTGAAGTAAGCCCTCTACAGAATATGAAAAAACCTGCTTTGGTAGAAAGTCATGATAAACTTCCTACACTTGAGCCACCTGAAAGAATGGCTTCTCCGTCCGATCAAAGTTCGTCAGAACAAGGACCTGAGTTTGCACAAATGCACACGATGTTACCCGGTCCTGTGGATATGCGAACGTACCAACCTTTAGATAATCCTGTTCCTGCTGTGGAAGAGAATCATAATAATCTGATAGCGTTTGAAACTAGCGGGGCAGAGCATCCTCCGACTTATTTAGATGAGGAAATGGAAAAACAACTGCACAGTGACTTGAAATCGGGTACTACACCTTTGACCACGGCGGCCCCTGAACACAATGAATTACCTAAGGAAACCTTTACTCCACAATTACCGAAGGTTTCACTCTCCGATTCTCGGAACCAATTAAAAGTCAAGATTAAAGGTCCATTCCTTGATGCAAATTATTCTGCAAATAACACACAAACAGCCGCTCCACCACCTCTTGCTCCTGTTCGTGAGACGAATACGAATTCCATGAATACATCCAATGTATCAAATACAACCATGATTCCGGGTTCCACCAGTTTAAGACGCATGAGAAAGAAAGAGTTGTTACGTCAGTATTGGACACAGAGTATGAGCATGGATGACCCTGCTAACAATTCAGCCATGGCCGCACCACCACCGGTCGCTCCGTCACCTATTACACGTACAGTTATCACAATACCTAAAGCAGTTACATCCATGACTAGCATACCTACTAGAGAAGACTATAAGATCATTGAGACGCCTGTTGAAAAGAAAAAGCGTAAAGTATCTAGTGGGTTATCTCGTGAACTACGTCACTTGGAGGTGAGCATGAATGACGATGTTGATCCATCAGATGATGTAAAATTATCCAGCATCGCTACTAGCTCGACTAAAGCACATAAGAAACGAGGCCGAGCTTTGCCAAAACCTAGTAAAACTATTACTTCACCAATGGCACCCAAACTGAAAATTAAGATTGGCGCGAATGTAGTGCAACAGGTCAATGAGGAACCCACTAGTGCCCAATACCGACCGCCAAAGAAACGGCTCATACATACACCGAGTCTTGAGGACATACGTCGTGAGAATATGAAGTTCCGACGAAAGGTAATGGCCGATTTCGAGGAAACTGAGAAGGCGAAAAAATATAAACCCAGCAAAAGCGAGAAACGGAAGAAGAGGAAGAGTAAAAAGGCTGAGAAACTTCAAGTGGTGAACAGTGAAAGTGATAATGCAACAAAATTGATAATAAAGATAAAACGTAAGAAGAAGGAAAGCGAGAAATCAAAGGCGGGTCCGAGCGGAGCCGCGGTGGCTGTACCCGAGCCCGCGGTCGATCCGTTTGAGTACGATCCGACGGCGCCCGACCCGCTCGCCATCGATACTCCTTCGTACTCCGAGGCTACTTCAGCCATGCGCAAGATTCGTACCACGAAGGTGTCACCGATCCGATTAAAACTGGCACGCAGCTCCCAGGGTTCCGGGTACGTGATGAAAAAACCCGTCGAGGGCAACGCCAGTGATGATCAGCCACCGTCTCCAGAGCCGCCGGTAACCTCTTCATCTCTAACAATGAACGTTAATAAACACTGTGAAGTGAGGTGATATAAACCGCGTTCTAGGAGATAAACTGACTATAGTGCCGACCCACAGCGACCCTAAAATCTCTTGTACATTTTAATTAACTTAAAAGTGTCTGTATATTTTTTAAATAATTTTATTCTTTATTGTAACGTAGTTTCTAAAATTATTTATTTGTATAAATTGAAAGCTCAATGATTAACTTAAAGTTGTTCTAAGATTTTAAAAACATTGTGTATCATGTGATGCACAAATAAATCTTTATAGTATAGTATATATTTTTGTTAATGTTACTGTTTTCTTTGTGCCTCATATGGAATCTCATTATCTTATCTTATATACTAATTATGCATAAGTTAACTAATATAATGTCTCCTAAATACTATCACAAGAGATATCACAGCGCTGCGCTGTCCTACAATACTGCCTATATCGAATATTATTGCGATTTTAGTTAAATCTACTTCGGGGAAATTGACTTTTGACTTTATTCACTAATCAATTTTTGCATAATATTTCCATAAATACTTTGAAGCGTTTTAGACTCAATGAAAAACGGCAAGGTAATCAAAATATTTCTTTGAATATAATTAGAATTCATCCTGGAATCGTCAAGAAATTCATAACAGTATTTTAATTTTCATAAAAATATTTCATTCATATTATTTATTTCAGTGTCCACTATCATTTTGATAATTATTTCACACCGTGCTTCGTGTATCGCTATTAGAAAGTAAATAAATAAAGTGAACCTTTTATAAAATTTCCTTCAGCTTTTAAAATTAATATTATTTTATTTTATTAGTAAAAAAACCCGTTAATTCTAAAAAAAATCACACGTCTTTTATTGATTTTCCCTGGTTGTCAATTTTCGCTAGTGTCTGCGCTGTTAAATTTGCTACAGATATCAATTGCACATGTAGTAGGCTTCGATCAATAATAACTAGATAAAGGGTCACGTACAAAATTGAAGCTAAAATCTGTCCGCGTAAATATATACTTATGTGTAGCTAAAGGAGAAAAAAAAGTTTTAAAACAGTTTTAAGTTCAACCTAATTACAACCATAACACCTAGTAATAAAGTCACAAATGTTCAAAATATTATCTAATACTTATGATAAAACGAGCAAAGTAATAAATAAACTCACAAATGAAAAGACAACATAAACAACATTTAGTGTGAATTCAACCTTAACACGTAATTAATAAAGTACGTTTTCCCGTTATTGTGCGTGACGAGGCCAAACATTTGTAACACAGGATTAAAATCGGTAATTTTGTTCAAAATTTGATATTATTTGTTAGTTTAAAGATACTCCGGCCGTTAAATTGCTTTTTCGGGTATTATTTTTGCATCTTTTAAATACACTGCGGCATGTGAAACGGGCTTACATTGGCTGTGTTTCAAACAAACTAAACAAAATAAGGGCACACATTTCAAGTAAGCTCTTATTTACCGAGACGTATTTTTCGCGCCGACCCTTTATCTAGTTATTGTTGATCGAAGGTAGTAGTATAATTGTTTGCTTCGAAATTTAATAATATCAAGTATTTATAAATATACATATATACAAAAAAAAAATACTGGATAGTAGATTTTACCCTAAACTTTAAAGAATCAATCCATCTCCATTACATTTGAAGCATCGCACAAAGTCTAAGCAAATATACGGCAATATATCTATGTTTTGTTCTATTAGTTTATGTAATCAATACAAGAATCATGATTGGGTTATATAATCAATCGATCACCTTCGTGTTGATTATTTATTCATATATATATCATATACTATATTAAAATTTTCGATACGTTTCACTTCTGTCAACACTACATACCTTGATGGGGATAGTTTTCTAGTATTATAGGTATGTATATAAACCTCTTTCTAATTAAATCTTGGTGGTCGTAACCCGTCAATCTTACTTTAAATTATATAAATTCACTCATCGGCATTCACCAAAGAATGGCAAAACAAAGTTACTTTATGAAAATGGGCATTACATAGTTTTTTTTAATTTTTTTCTGATTTAAAATTGTAAATCCTTGTCGTAAATCAACTTGTTCACATGTGAAACAGCGTACAAATGTAACTGTAAAGGTCTTAGTCGTTAAATAAATCGTTCTTACTTATGTATTTATTAAACTTCAAATTGATTAAAAAAAAAATCAAAACATCACTAGTTAAAAATATTACTTGATGTATAGAATTGTATTTTGGATTTTTCTTGATTACTCACTCAGAGGTACGAATGTATATTGATAATGTACATTGAAACATACTCTTTCTGTAAATCCTTTTCGTTTTCATGTTCCAATAGGAGCACTATTAGTTTCTGATAAATATCGCCCTGACGTTACAGGCTTTTATTTAGCTGTTTTACGCACTCTACTAGAAAAATGTACACATAGGAGAGTATGTTTCAGGCATAAATCCACAGTACAGGTAGATATTTCAAAACGTTTCTAAAAACAAAAATTGAATAATATTACAGCAGATATACTTTTGAGAATAATTTATATCGTAACTGTGGACTTCATAATTGTATCATCCCGATAAGGGCTAGTAATAATAATGATGATTATTATTATTACTATGTAAATTAATGTAATAATTATATAACGACTGATTCCAGCGTTTATTTTGGTGTTAAAATATATATGTAATGCGTTACACATTTTTTGTGCAATATCTTGCAATACTCAACGCGTAGTCAACGTTGTACGGTCGTTGGCGATGTGTATTAAGTATATTAATAAGTACATGTTTTTAGAATTTAGGAATATTTCTCATCTATTATGTTCTCATTGTAAATAGAAACAAATTCTTACGCTATTTTAAGAGGTTACACGACTCGGGCCTACACCTATTTGATTTAAAAAAATCCGTGAAGTTTTGTTGCAAAATTACCACACCATTTGCATTAGCGATTTAATTATTATATAGTTAAAATGTATTTAAAAGTTTAGCGTCCGACTGTCTTTTGTACATATTAATTCTGAGGGTAGGTAACGTAGACTCGAGTGAAACCGCTTGTTGTTTACACTTTTCGTTGCAACTATCGTAGGGGTAACTGTGAGCAAACTGATTGTCTAATTTAAAAATCTTTACACCGTGTTTGTTGTAAATTTTCGGTCTGGATACAGATTAAATGAGCTTAGTATAATGTTATTAAACGTATTTAATAACACTCTAATATAAAAAGAAAATAGATCGCGTAAATGTTATATCGGAATTATTGGAAGTAATTTATTTATATTTATCAAAGTTTATTTTATTTCTATAATGATGATATTAGTAATGTATATTTGAGTAGTGTTCTTATAAAAGAAATCAAACCAATGGTGTCGTTTTAATACAATCGTATAATGAATCAGTAGCTGCTACGAAGTAAGAAAGTGTAAGCAGAATTTTAATCCATATTATTATCCATGTTTATAATGTCTTAAAAGTAGTGTACAGTATAATTGTAATCCAATTTGTAATTTAATGGGTTAACTTCATAACGATTTATCAATAGTTTCGAATCCTAACAAATAGAGAACATAAATGGTTTATAAAAGATCTCTAAATAATGAACCGTAATAATGACAATTTAAGAAATAGATATGCCACATCCAAGTAAACGTTTTGATAAGGCGTAATATATTTTGCTTATTTTTATTATGTGCAGTCAGACGCTCGCGGGCACAGCCCTCGCGCTGACACTATGCGGTATAGTTACAGGATTGTGATTATTTCAAAATAGTCATTTTCGAAGGAGTTTACGTTTTTATATGAGAATGGAGATTTTTATACTTTTGTATTTTTTTATGTATTCTGTTCAACTAAATCAACACAAATCTCACTCTACTGAGTAATACTTAATCTTGAACGTGAACAGGATAGTTTATGTTATTTTAATAACAATGTTCTTTATTTTTATATTTTTTTCGTGTGAATGGTGCCTGTATTGCATATTAACTTTCGGCAATTAAATCGTCTTTAAATATCTCTCTAATTATCTATTTCGCAAGAACAAAACGATAGCAGAAATAGCATTAACTAAACTTAAGCGTGTAAACTTGTCTATAAAATTCTATGTAGAAAGATTTCTGTGGAACGTATAAAGTGGCAGCATCCGGGAAACTAGTAATATTATTACCTCCAGTAAATACAGCATCCCGTACGTCGCATTAGTATAGCGATGTAATTAACAACGTAGTGAATATTTTGTGTTTATTTTTATAAATTGTGTTTACTTGATATTCTTTATTCAAAGATCCCATATTCCAAATAACACAGTATAGCAGAGGGGTGTGTTATCAATCTTGAATGAATTCGTCAATGGCACCATTCTTTAACGTTACAATTTATTTACCCTAACAACTGAACAATAGTACGTAATCCATCTAGTATCTACAATCGCACATATTTATGATAATATCTCACAATTTAAGTCACTTTTAAATTACTATATAAGCGATGTCTACCGATATGCTATTATACCGTATGCTAAATAAGGAATTAGTGCAGGGATCGTAGTGTCATATTCTCTTGTAATGTTTATTAATTACATAGTATCAAACGACAATGCAGTCCGTTGACGTTTCAAATGAAGTCACTTTTTTAATTGTCCAATATTTTGTAGTTTATATATAGTTCAGTAACAGATCGACGGCGTTCGCGGATTGCTCACTTATATTCATAAGCTGCATGCAATACGCGATAATCGTTCCACGATCGCAGATATAATTTTAGAATCATCTCAATCTCTTATAACGAACTTGAATTTACATCGGTGTAGCGTTAATTTTTTTGTATCTGCAAGAGTGATGCGACTCGCCGGCTTGCCCGCAGTTTATGTTGTACACTAATAATTTACGCGCACAAATGCTAATACAGTTCCCGTGAGATATCACGATTCAATTATATTACTATGTCGGTCATTACCTTGTTACTGTGATTTGATTTAATTTATATTATTGAATGATTAGTGTCTAAGCATAAATATGTAAGTTGTGATTCCGTTTGAAAGGAAATAAAAATCATTATATTGTGTTGTTTAGAAAATTCGTACCAATTGTAAAGAAAGTTAAAACTCTGCACCTTTATATTTACATTCACATTTATAAAAGCATATAGATGTCATACATTTTGCATAACGTGTTATCATCTTGCAGGGAATTTAAGATTTTCCCAATAAGTTTAGTAATATCTAATGAGCGAAAAAATGAGTTTTCTGAAATAAATAACAATAAATCAATAATTTCTAATAAATTGTTAATCCGTGCTTTATGCTATTCAAACACGTTACATTTTCGATTCGCTATCTCCGGACTTTTTCTGTTCCTTTCTATACTTGTGTATGTTTATTTTGAGAGATAAATTTCCTAAACACCTTTCCATTCAGAGAGAGCATAATGACCTTGAGGTGCCTAAAGGTTAGGGTTCTCCCGAACTATTTTTTGTTTAACAATATTATGGTTAATTCATTTTTGATTAACCTCCCCTTATCACTTTAAGCAGTAGCTTATGTCAAAGAGTATATATATCTTCTGGTAAAGTTTTTAGAGCGAAATACGATTCATTACGTAGTTTTACTTTGAATCGCGGGTAATTCATACATTGAAACGTTTTGTGGGTCCAATCTTTGTGTTTAGCATTTCTGGTGTGCACGTTTTAGCACACGTGTGCTCGTATTCTTGATCAATTCCGCACAATTTTATCTACTACAGCATGCTCATCTAAAACGGTCCATATCTTGTTTACTTGTTCAGTAGGTGCGTATAATACACTTTCTTTGCTATATCATATTGAAAATACAATTGAAAAATACATTAGAGTATCGTATCCAAGAAATTTTCACAACATGTCTGAAATACTGTATTTTTAGAACACATAAGCACATAATTTATTTCGTTATTCTGCCTCCCAATAATTGGTACAAACTTTCTGTTCAACCTCTGTAATACTGTATATAATATTATACTAAAATCTTTATTATCTTATAGTTATAAAAGTTTATGCAATGAATAAATTAACTATTAAGATGTATGTAATTTTTTATAATATTTCGGTATGAAGATAAGTGTATTGATTTTATGTACCTACTTTATATAGTCGTGTTGTTTAGATTTCGTGCTGTAAGCGCATGATTTTATATTGAAATATATTAAAATTAGTGTTATTAGATAAAATCGTGCATGGAATTGTATGTTATACGGTAAGTGAATTCAATGGATATGTGAGTTGTTAATGTTTATACGTGGTACTTGTATGGGTGTCTATGAGAATACGTAGGGGTTATTTATATATATGTATCGATAGTGCAAGGACGCTGGACGCGGCTCTCAACCGGCCCTCTAAAAAAAATTCGAATTTGTTTGAGCTTACTCTCCTAGTAATAATAAATAATACATATATTCTAGTGTTAGTCCTATTTGCAAGCTTGCATTGAATGTTAAGGTAGCTCTCGATGTATCCATTGTGCGTGTAGTTGAGGTCTCTGATTTGACGTGATTTAAAATTAGTTATGTCACCGAATCCTCGACGAGTTATCAGTGTTTTAATGTAAAAGCCATGGCTGAGCGTCCCGTACCAGTCATTAGGTTTAATAAGATAATTATTACATATATTATTTATATTATTAGCGGATGTAATCAATTAAGTATTAGTATTAAGAGATTAATATCTTATATCATTACCCGTATAAGTATTACGATCAATATTTCCATTGTTTTAGATTTGTTAGATTATAATTTTTAAGTGTAACTTGTACAAATTACCTATGTACAGTCTGTATAATTTCTAAGGGAAGGTTGTAAGCGATATGTGAAGGACCGACGCAGAGATGTTTTACGTGGGTTTTGTAAATAGTGTACAAGTGCTCCTGTAACATAAGTGTTTTCAATGTGCACATAGTCACGTCATTCATTAATAAATTTTTTAGTTCAATTAATATATCATTTTGTTTTCTTTTATTTCTTACGATATGTGTACCTTTTTATATGATTTCCTCTTCGATGTGATTGTCGTTTTATATATACATATATATTGATTTTATTTCTGGTTAATAACATAGTTTTCTGATATTACTACGTATTTAAGAGAAGTATAAATGTGAATTATTTAGAAAACTACTTCTCAATAAACATTGTGGTGTTTTAGAGTGTAATAATTTAAATCAATAAAAGGAATTAAATACATTCGTTCCTTTTAATTATCCTTATTAGATAATTATAATACAATTTTTGATGAGTTAAATATTTTATGAGTATAATTTGCTTAAATCAGATAATCTTGTTATACTTACGTTACAATTTCAATTATTTGAGAGAATTTGCGACAAAGTTATAAGTTGGCGTTCTCTAGTCTTGATCATACTGTACAAAAATTGATGACGTCACACAATTAGTATTATTTTCACGTACTTGAAACCAAATTCATACAATAATGAAGCCTTAATAACAGTCTAGGTGTTCGAGCGGTTGATATCATTCTTTCAAAGATTGAAGATAGATCTTCATTAAGATGGCAGCTCTTATTCTTTTTAAGAAATATCTCCTTTCTGAAGTGCAACTTATGATTGATGAAAGCGGTACTTTGCGGAGATCTATAATTGAATAGAGTGAACGTCAGTTTGCAAAGGCGAAAGTGCAAAGTAACGGCCACTCTACTATTTATTCGAGTAAAACCTGCTGAGAAAGCCTGTTATGATTTAATATATAAAACTTTCTTGTCTTTGTACATATTATACACAAATAAAAACACACTGTAGTTATTGATATATTTTAACAGTTGATTTAGAAGTTTTTCGTAATAATAAAGAAATTAAAATTAAAAAATCTTTTTATCCGACTCCCTTATTTTTAGTACCTATAAGAAATCATTCATACTGAATTAATAGGATATGATACTGTTAAAGCAAATTAATTAATCAGGATTAAAAGCATATACTTCGTATAGGGTAGTGTTTTTTTATATCATAGACTAGACAAAGGCTATAAATGAGACTGAAAATAAGGAGGTTCGCTTATTTATTTTCCTCTGAAAAACGATAGAGACGAAATTATTCTGTTAGAATTCCAATACTTTGAGGGGGGGGGGGAGTAGGCCTCCGGCGCTCTCACTGACCGAACGAAACGCAACAATGCCAAGCACTGTTACTTCACGTCGGTTTTCGTGTGTATGTAGGTCGGCAATAGGTTGACTAAGAGAAGACCAAAAACAATACACTAGTGTACATGAAATAGTGATGAACGGAATGCAAATAATTCCTTTGTAATAAGTAAACAATTATCTACTATAGTAAGTAAATAACTTGGAAAAATATTCGAGATTCTGGTAATCAAAGGCTATAAATGAGATTGAAAATAAGGAGGTTCGCTTATTTATTTTCCTCTGAAAAACGATAGAGATGAAATTATTCTGTTAGAATTCCAATACTTTCGAAGAATGAATATGGTTAATATCGATAAACTATTTAATTTATTCGTGCGTCCAAGTTCGCGATAAACTCAAAAACTACTGAACAGATCTTCATGCGGTTTTCACCATTGAATAAAGTTATTTATGAGAAACGTTTTGGGATATGATGAACGGAATGCAAATAATTCCTTTGTAATAAGTAAACAATTATCTACTATAGTAAGTAAATAACTTGGAAAAATATTCGAGATTCTGGTAATCAAAGGCTATAAATGAGATTGAAAATAAGGAGGTTCGCTTATTTATTTTCCTCTGAAAAACGATAGAGATGAAATTATTCTGTTAGAATTCCAATACTTTCGAAGAATGAATATGGTTAATATCGATAAAGTATTTAATTTATTCGTGCGTCCAAGTTCGCGATAAACTCATAAACTACTGAACAGATCTTCATGCGGTTTTCACCATTGAATAAAGTTATTTATGAGAAACGTTTTGGGATATAATTTGTCAGGGATTTTTTTTATAATCAGGCCGGGACAACGTCTGCCAGGCCCGCTAGTTATAATATATATTTATAATTATATTATTTATGCTATAATCATAATGTTGTTGATTTTTTTTTAGTTGCATTTAGGCACACTCATTTAGCCATAACAAATCTCCTTTACTATATAGTCAAATTGTTCACTATATTATCAAATTTCATAAAAAGAAGTGGGATTTGTTTTAGGCACGATTGAGTCTTCATATGTTGGTCTAACATTAGTTTATATTATAAACCGCCTCTTTCTTTTTGCCGATCTCTACGATAGTGTATAATCAATAAAAAAAAATCTCGAACTAACTACGATATTGTCCTGGACAGGTCATTACAGCTTCACCGGACCACTGTATTCAATCTATGAATACAAGTTATATATCGTTCGAGTTATATTTTAACAAAATCACCATAACTGTCTCGCCTTAAGAACTCTAATACTAAATCACGCCCCACTCTCCTGTCTCTCTTGTTACCTCTTTTTCCTCGGCTCATCTCTCTCTACCTCAACTGGTTTCTTTTTTTCACCTAACCTTGACTCTTCTCTTCATATTTTATTCTTTTCTTCACCACGCTTAGTCACAATGTAATCTCACTGCAACGCCACGGCACGTCGTGTAGCTGATGACCATTCAAGATTAATATTCCAATTACAATATAGAGCCCGTCTCGACAAATTGAAAAGGCAACGTGAAAAATAAGGGTAATGTTTAAAAACGTCTTTCTAATACATAACAAATGATATTCTGCTTTGGTCACTGGAGGAATAAGTATCAACAGTACTGGAATGGTAAGTTTTGACCGGCGGTATAGAATGGGGATGAAACTAATACCGTGCTGATGAAATCAAATAATATCTTTTCTCTAATTCTATATTGCACAAGATCAAATGAACAACAGATATTATTATAAATAGTGGTTTTCTAATGGCGAATTCAGATTATACAACAATTATAATGTAAACTAAAATTTCAACTAGTCCCTATAGGCTTTGGTATTACTCACAGAGAGATAGCATTGTTGTTACTTTGCTAAGGCTTGGCTATAACTGACAAATATACTATTTTGTTAAGGAATATCTTTATAATTCCTAAATTATATCAACTTCCACGGGTCTATGACGACTAGCAAAGGGGTCGATATTGGCGACAAACAAATTAGGGGTCCAGTTAATGCAAATAAGGGCCAACAATAATGTCAGTCGTGTAGTGCAGTCAATAAGTTAATATCGCTTCCATATAATATCACTACATATTATAAAAAAAAATCCTCTGCCACGTCTGTATGTTGGCGATAAACTCAAAAACTGCTGAGAAAAATCAAATAAATTTTTATGCGGTTTCACCAGTAGATAAAGTGATTCATGAGGAAGATTTTGGTAAATAATTTGTAAAGGTTTCTTTTTTTTATCGGGGTGGGACAACGTCCGCCGCGACCGCTAGTTATTATGTAATTTGTTGATAGTCTCAAACCCCGTTTAACCGATTACCATATAAGTTAACATTCCTAAGTGTTCTTTCAGTGAGAAGATTTTTCCACTAGATGTCGCTGCAGTATATCAGTACTGGAATGGTAAGTTTTGACCGGCGGTATAGAATGGGGATGAAACTAATACCGTGCTGATGAAATCAAATAATATCTTTTCTCTAATTCTATATTGCACAAGATCAAATGAACAACAGATATTATTATAAATAGTGGTTTTCTAATGGCGAATTCAGATTATACAACAATTATAATGTAAACTAAAATTTCAACTAGTCCCTATAGGCTTGGGTATTACGCACAGAGAGATAGCATTGTTGTTACTTTGCTAAGGCTTGGCTATAACTGACAAATTTACTATTTTGTTAATTTACTATGCTCTTGTGAAATACATAGTCAAACTAGAAGGAATATCTTTCTAATTCCCTAATTATATCAACTTCCACAGGTATATGACGACTAGCAAAGGGGTCGATGTTAGAGACAAACAAATTGGGGATCCAGTTAATGCAAATAAGGGCCAACAATAATGTCAGTCGTGTAGTGCAGTCAATAAGTTAATATCGCTTCCATATAATATCACTATATATTATAAAACAAAGTCCTCTGCCACGTCTGTATGTTGGCGATAAACTCAAAAACTGCTGAGAAAAATCAATTAAATTTTTTTGCGGTTTCACCAGTAGATAAAGTGATTCATGAGGAAGATTTTGGTAAATAATTTGTAAAGGTTTCTTTTATTATCGGGGTGGGACAACGTCCGCCGGGACCGCTTGTTACTATGTAATTTGTTGATAGCCTCAAACCCCGTTTAACCGATTACCATAAAAGTTAACATCCTAAGTGTTCTTTCAGTGAGAAGATTTTTCCACTAGGTGTCGCTGCAGTATATCAATTTCAGAACCATGCAACAAATACGGAGAATATTTACACAAAATAATTTTATTTTAATTTAAATATTTAAGGGTTATTAAATAATTTAAATAAGAAACAGGTGCGAAGCCGAAGACATAGCTAGTATGATTTTATAAAGAAAACTAGTTAAAAGTTCCAACGTCTTATTACGACTTGAATCAAAGTTAATACGATTGGAAACCGCTCCTCGTCAGTCAGAAAGTAATAACTGGTGGTTATTATTTCTACCCGTCTGCAGTTTGAGTTGTGCGCATCTGAAGGGGTATTAACATTTATAAAATTAATAGTTTAATTTTTATTTTTATTAAACGCGGTAAGTTGTTGCATCTAAATATAGTAGTAGGTAGTATATTAATAAATTACAATTGTCGATTATAACATTTATAAAATTAATAGTTTAATTTTTATTTTTATTAAACGCGGTAAGTTGTTGCATCTAAATATAGTAGTAGGTAGTATATTAATAAATTACAATTGTCGATTATATGCTAGCGCATCATTTTAGAATGTCTTAATTTAATTGGCTTATTCTTTTTCTTGTCTGTCAGGACGAGATTTGCATGAAATAAAGTGTTTGAAATTTTCTCGAAAAAGTAATTTGGATTTGAAAATCTATATATCTGCTAGCGGTCCCGGCGGACGTCGTCCTGTTGTGATAATCAAAAATAATTAAATTCAACTGCAGCGCACCCTACCGGGTCCAATTGAATCTAAACTAATCTCGGATCCACTGGAATACGAACACAAAATTTCATCAAAATCGGTCCAGCCGTTTAAGAGGAGTTCAGTGACATACACACGTACAGAAGAATTCATTATCATTACATAGTATAAAACAAAGTCCCCTACCGCGTCTGTCTGTCTGTTCGCGATAAACTCAAAAACTACTGAACGGATTTTTCAAGCGGTTTTCATCAGCTGATAAATTGATTCATGAGGAACGTTTTGGTATTTAATTTTTCAAGGTTTTTTTTTATAATCAGGGCGGGACAACGTCTGCCGGGCCCGCTAGTTTATATTTAAAGATAATAAGAACATAAATGTAACGTGTCTATACTTTTAGATTTTTGTGAAAAAAATTGTTGCAGTCGCAAGTAATAAAATATATTTCAATTATTTTTAGAAATGTCTGTCTATCTGTCTATCTACCTGTCTGTTTGTTTGGACATACGTGACTGCTAAAGTACTGCGTTTACGATAAAACCACACATCTCGGTTTCATTGAAATCAGTTCACTCTATCAAGATTTATTGTAATTTTAATAATAACGGGACTTAAGAACGAGAGAAAAGTGAATAAGTAAATGGACTTAATATAGATGATTTTATTAGTTACTGTTTTTTTACATTAGGTTCCACGCGGACGGAGTCGCCGTTACAGCTAGTCTCTATACAAAAAGTGAGCGATTTAATGAGACAGAAGAAGCAGGAAGATCTTAAATAATATCGAGAAACTGAGGTTCAGTTGACATTTCATTTGACTAGTGATTTGACCAACGAAAGTATGTGATTGTAGGAGCTCAGGGCTCACTACTATAAGAGTCTAGACTGACACGGACAGCGTAATAATAATACTCGGAGTGTGTAAAATAGTCTGTATTATACAACTCCATATATGGCATTTATACAGACGCGATCGTTCATTATTTTGAATGACATTCTATTTACAATATATACAAAAGATTCAGCCAGTCTGCCAAAAAGGATGACATACTCGGTAGCTACATGATTGTACCAACGAATTTTTCGGAATTAGCGTACATTTACTAATTTAAATTGGTAACACTATCGGCTGACGGTGAAGGAAAACATCTTGAGGAAACCTGGATCTGAGGAATGTTCTTGTAGTACTACTGTATGAGTTAAAACATAGAACATTGTATTTCTCAAAGTTTGAAATAGCCAATACGTCGGCGCGATGAATACAGCCATATCTTAAGGGAAGAGGCCTATGGCCCTGCATTAGGTCTCTTACAGGCAGATGATGATGATGACATAGGTCGTAGTGTAGCGAAGATTTGGTCTGATATTTTTCATTAGCACACCCGTGCGAAGCGCAGCTAGTTTGTAATGAATTTTCCTAAGACAAAATTATTAACTTATGGCCGTTTTTACGGCCATTACTTATTTGCAATTCCAGGTCTCCCATGGAAGCAGCAGATGGAAAAAGGAAACCAATTTTGTAAGTATTTAACAATAATGTAATCATTGAGCAACACTAAATTGCAGTCGTCAAGGGATTGAAGAATATTTGTACCACGTGTATCAATAAAATCACAGCCGCATATAAGATGACGTGCGTTGTAAACGCCACATATAAATGCGTCAATTAAATTAATATATTTAGATTTAGAGAATGTAAGTGGACAATTATACGAGTATAGGCAATAAAAACTAGCTATTGACATAGATTTGTAATTTATTGTCATTGTAAACCCATTTATCTGTAAAGAATTATCATACTGAGTGACTAATCTTTCATATGGGACACTGTTGTGAATACCTATGGTAACACCATTATGATCATTACTAAATTCGTTATCTTCAAAACCTTTGATATCCTTTAATATTATACCGATGATGAGGTTTAAGCCAAGTTTTTTTTTATTTATTTTTTTATTTTAGCACGATAAAATGACTGCATTTTGCCTGATGGTAAGCACAGTACAACCCAAATACAATGGCGACCACCGAGTGACACACTATCCATCGCCGGTCGCCGCAGTCATGCCGGCTAGTGAAGAGCTGGATACGCACAGGCTGATCCCGAAACGCGACCCGCAGAAGCGAATCACTATGACCGGCTTTTTCGCCATATATATGGTGGTTGCGACCCAGTCGGGCTGTAAAACCCTACCAACCCGCTTTCGCCATTGCCTCGTTCGTTATTCAGCAGGGTGCACCACGTGCAGGTGAGGTTGGCTTGAATGTCTCAAGTCTTCGAAGTTATTCGATACCCCTTACACTTTACATATAACAAAATGTATTGAATCATCGTAAAGAAACTGAATAAAAATATTTCTGTAACTTAGAAGAACGTGCATTCTACAATATTAAATTGCTTAAGGGTGAATTTGTAGCTACATAGTTGTTATCTTTGAATGTTTCATTTACCATTTGCAACATGTTTTTAGAACAAATATGAGTGCTGTTAGATTTATTTAATGTTAGAAGTCTTACTATTGATTGAACTAAAATATTAAATTCTGTATTATCAGAATCAAGAGTTGAGATCAAGTCACTATTAGATTTCTTTTTATCTTCAAGCGCCGGAATTGTTTTTTTAATCAAAGAAATCAATATATGATTAAGACATATATTTGTTTCTACTTTCTTCTATGTTTTTAATTGGGCCATCACCAGAGATGTTGATATGGCTACCTTTGCAGTGTATACACATAGCTTCTTGAAGCAACCTGGTACATTTCTTTTAACTGTGATTCAGTATATGTGGAATAGTGTTCTGAATCTTTACAATACTATGATAAATGTCCATACCTTAAGCAGCAATAACACTGTTTTACGGTTGGTACATAGGTTGAGATGAGTCTCTATTCCTCAAAATCAATATAGTCGGGCAGAACAGAAGCGATAAATGTTATGGCTACGGTTTGGGTTGATTGAAGAAACCATACTCAATGATAATTTTACGCAAAATTGTTCTATACATATAATTTTTTTGTCACTGGATAACATTTGCTTGTTTGTAAGGTTTGTTGGAACATTTCGAATAACCCCTGTATTTTCAGTAGACGAGGCAGGGATACTGGCTTTAAAAAAATATTTGATAGTTCAAGTTCAAAGAGACATTGGCGAGGGCAGGTCAGGTTAGGCCAGGGAAAGA
>MU159498.1:0-145293 GCA_015888305.1 Antheraea pernyi | reverse complement strand
GTCGTGTAGCTGATGACCATTCAAGATGAATATTTCAATTACAATATAGAGCCCGTCTCGACAAATTGAAAAGGGAACGTGAAAAATAAGGGTAATGTTTAAAAACGTCTTTCTAATACATAACAAATGATATTCTGCTTTGGTCACTGGAGGAATAAGTATCAACAGTACTGGAATGGTAAGTTTTGACCGGCGGTATAGAATGGGGATGAAACTAATACCGTGCTGATGAAATCAAATAATATCTTTTCTCTAATTCTATATTGCACAAGATCAAATGAACAACAGATATTATTATAAATAGTGGTTTTCTAATGGCGAATTCAGATTATACAACAATTATAATGTAAACTAAAATTTCAACTAGTCCCTATAGGCTTGGGTATTACGCACAGAGAGATAGCATTGTTGTTACTTTGCTAAGGCTTGGCTATAACTGACAAATTTACTATTTTGTTAATTTACTATGCTCTTGTGAAATACATAGTCAAACTAGAAGGAATATCTTTCTAATTCCCTAATTATATCAACTTCCACAGGTATATGACGACTAGCAAAGGGGTCGATGTTAGAGACAAACAAATTGGGGATCCAGTTAATGCAAATAAGGGCCAACAATAATGTCAGTCGTGTAGTGCAGTCAATAAGTTAATATCGCTTCCATATAATATCACTATATATTATAAAACAAAGTCCTCTGCCACGTCTGTATGTTGGCGATAAACTCAAAAACTGCTGAGAAAAATCAATTAAATTTTTTTGCGGTTTCACCAGTAGATAAAGTGATTCATGAGGAAGATTTTGGTAAATAATTTGTAAAGGTTTCTTTTATTATCGGGGTGGGACAACGTCCGCCGGGACCGCTTGTTACTATGTAATTTGTTGATAGCCTCAAACCCCGTTTAACCGATTACCATAAAAGTTAACATCCTAAGTGTTCTTTCAGTGAGAAGATTTTTCCACTAGGTGTCGCTGCAGTATATCAATTTCAGAACCATGCAACAAATACGGAGAATATTTACACAAAATAATTTTATTTTAATTTAAATATTTAAGGGTTATTAAATAATTTAAATAAGAAACAGGTGCGAAGCCGAAGACATAGCTAGTATGATTTTATAAAGAAAACTAGTTAAAAGTTCCAACGTCTTATTACGACTTGAATCAAAGTTAATACGATTGGAAACCGCTCCTCGTCAGTGTGAATCTAAACCAATCTCGGATCCACTGGAATACGAACACAAAATTTCATCAAAATCGGTCCAGCCGTTTAAGAGGAGTTCAGTGACATACACACGTACAGAAGAATTCATTATCATTACATAGTATAAAACAAAGTCCCCTACCGCGTCTGTCTGTCTGTTCGCGATAAACTCAAAAACTACTGAACGGATTTTTCAAGCGGTTTTCATCAGCTGATAAATTGATTCATGAGGAACGTTTTGGTATTTAATTTTTCAAGGTTTTTTTTTATAATCAGGGCGGGACAACGTCTGCCGGGCCCGCTAGTTTATATTTAAAGATAATAAGAACATAAATGTAACGTGTCTATACTTTTAGATTTTTGTGAAAAAAATTGTTGCAGTCGCAAGTAATAAAATATATTTCAATTATTTTTAGAAATGTCTGTCTATCTGTCTATCTACCTGTCTGTTTGTTTGGACATACGTGACTGCTAAAGTACTGCGTTTACGATAAAACCACACATCTCGGTTTCATTGAAATCAGTTCACTCTATCAAGATTTATTGTAATTTTAATAATAACGGGACTTAAGAACGAGAGAAAAGTGAATAAGTAAATGGACTTAATATAGATGATTTTATTAGTTACTGTTTTTTTACATTAGGTTCCACGCGGACGGAGTCGCCGTTACAGCTAGTCTCTATACAAAAAGTGAGCGATTTAATGAGACAGAAGAAGCAGGAAGATCTTAAATAATATCGAGAAACTGAGGTTCAGTTGACATTTCATTTGACTAGTGATTTGACCAACGAAAGTATGTGATTGTAGGAGCTCAGGGCTCACTACTATAAGAGTCTAGACTGACACGGACAGCGTAATAATAATACTCGGAGTGTGTAAAATAGTCTGTATTATACAACTCCATATATGGCATTTATACAGACGCGATCGTTCATTATTTTGAATGACATTCTATTTACAATATATACAAAAGATTCAGCCAGTCTGCCAAAAAGGATGACATACTCGGTAGCTACATGATTGTACCAACGAATTTTTCGGAATTAGCGTACATTTACTAATTTAAATTGGTAACACTATCGGCTGACGGTGAAGGAAAACATCTTGAGGAAACCTGGATCTGAGGAATGTTCTTGTAGTACTACTGTATGAGTTAAAACATAGAACATTGTATTTCTCAAAGTTTGAAATAGCCAATACGTCGGCGCGATGAATACAGCCATATCTTAAGGGAAGAGGCCTATGGCCCTGCATTAGGTCTCTTACAGGCAGATGATGATGATGACATAGGTCGTAGTGTAGCGAAGATTTGGTCTGATATTTTTCATTAGCACACCCGTGCGAAGCGCAGCTAGTTTGTAATGAATTTTCCTAAGACAAAATTATTAACTTATGGCCGTTTTTACGGCCATTACTTATTTGCAATTCCAGGTCTCCCATGGAAGCAGCAGATGGAAAAAGGAAACCAATTTTGTAAGTATTTAACAATAATGTAATCATTGAGCAACACTAAATTGCAGTCGTCAAGGGATTGAAGAATATTTGTACCACGTGTATCAATAAAATCACAGCCGCATATAAGATGACGTGCGTTGTAAACGCCACATATAAATGCGTCAATTAAATTAATATATTTAGATTTAGAGAATGTAAGTGGACAATTATACGAGTATAGGCAATAAAAACTAGCTATTGACATAGATTTGTAATTTATTGTCATTGTAAACCCATTTATCTGTAAAGAATTATCATACTGAGTGACTAATCTTTCATATGGGACACTGTTGTGAATACCTATGGTAACACCATTATGATCATTACTAAATTCGTTATCTTCAAAACCTTTGATATCCTTTAATATTATACCGATGATGAGGTTTAAGCCAAGTTTTTTTTTATTTATTTTTTTATTGTAGCACGATAAAATGACTGCATTTTGCCTGATGGTAAGCACAGTACAACCCAAATACAATGGCGACCACCGAGTGACACACTATCCATCGCCGGTCGCCGCAGTCATGCCGGCTAGTGAAGAGCTGGATACGCACAGGCTGATCCCGAAACGCGACCCGCAGAAGCGAATCACTATGACCGGCTTTTTCGCCATATATATGGTGGTTGCGACCCAGTCGGGCTGTAAAACCCTACCAACCCGCTTTCGCCATTGCCTCGTTCGTTATTCAGCAGGGTGCACCACGTGCAGGTGAGGTTGGCTTGAATGTCTCAAGTCTTCGAAGTTATTCGATACCCCTTACACTTTACATATAACAAAATGTATTGAATCATCGTAAAGAAACTGAATAAAAATATTTCTGTAACTTAGAAGAACGTGCATTCTACAATATTAAATTGCTTAAGGGTGAATTTGTAGCTACATAGTTGTTATCTTTGAATGTTTCATTTACCATTTGCAACATGTTTTTAGAACAAATATGAGTGCTGTTAGATTTATTTAATGTTAGAAGTCTTACTATTGATTGAACTAAAATATTAAGTTCTGTATTATCAGAATCAAGAGTTGAGATCAAGTCACTATTAGATTTCTTTTTATCTTCAAGCGCCGGAATTGTTTTTTTAATCAAAGAAATCAATATATGATTAAGACATATATTTGTTTCTACTTTCTTCTATGTTTTTAATTGGGCCATCACCAGAGATGTTGATATGGCTACCTTTGCAGTGTATACACATAGCTTCTTGAAGCAACCTGGTACATTTCTTTTAACTGTGATTCAGTATATGTGGAATAGTGTTCTGAATCTTTACAATACTATGATAAATGTCCATACCTTAAGCAGCAATAACACTGTTTTACGGTTGGTACATAGGTTGAGATGAGTCTCTATTCCTCAAAATCAATATAGTCGGGCAGAACAGAAGCGATAAATGTTATGGCTACGGTTTGGGTTGATTGAAGAAACCATACTCAATGATAATTTTACGCAAAATTGTTCTATACATATAATTTTTTTGTCACTGGATAACATTTGCTTGTTTGTAAGGTTTGTTGGAACATTTCGAATAACCCCTGTATTTTCAGTAGACGAGGCAGGGATACTGGCTTTAAAAAAATATTTGATAGTTCAAGTTCAAAGAGACATTGGCGAGGGCAGGTCAGGTTTGGAAAGAGAGAGCTTGAGGGGGTTAGGGTCGGGGAACCTCGCAGGAGCCAATGCCTGTCGGGGGAGCAGACGTAGTATCAGTCGGCAGTCCCTGCTCCCCCGCCTAAAAGGTGTATTAAGGCACCATGGGGTTTTAGTCCGCGTGAATCGGACATAACTCATCCTCAGCCGCCCGGTGAGATGGGTATAAAAAAGGCTCTTTAAAGTACACACCGATTTAAAAATTATTAAGACTTCTCAAATATTTTACTGTTTTATTAAATTGTTTTTTTTTTTCGAACTGATTACGCCATTGACCTAGCAAGGTCTTAATAGCTAGACTACTAAGGCGAACGTTTAAGGCACTCAGCCGATTTTATTTGACAACAAGCTCAAGGGTACACGGCACACCTCGGCTTGGGCTGTTGCCTGACTCATGCAATTCGCGACCTATCCGATCTAACCTAAGCTAAGCTACATATTCATACTTATATTAGTTATTGAAACATATAACGTAAGACCTTATTAAATTGTTTTAAGCAACTTGATGAGGCTAAGAAATCTCTGGATCTAATAAACCTTTAATTGTCAACAGATTTTTCAAAGTCTACAAATTCTGTGGCAGCAGAATCTTCTGGATAACGCTGAGTGCTGTCCGTCACAAACTAAGCTGCGCATTCGAGTGCATCAAGTTTTTCTGCTTCGCCCTCGGAGAATAAACAATCTTTTGATGTGTCCCTGGTCTTTACACAACATGAGAAGTTTTTTTTTCGTTTTTTGAACCCGTTAGTTACCTTTCCTCATTATGTAGTAAATATAAATTTGATTGTTTCCTTGTTTAAAAATGGTATTTGTATACACTGTTGAAATATAATATTTGTTGAATTTTTAATAATAAAATTTTAACAGTTTTTAACCCGCCTTTTTTATTCAAACTTTCCCGCGCTTTTTTTCTAGTTAGATCATACCCCTGATATTGACGTCATTTATAATTTACTCTTGAACGTGATTTTCACTCACTTAAAAGTGTCAGATCAAATTGATATTTAGCACACTTATCATAAATGTCTTATCGAATACAATTATTTGATAATTATGTCACATTAATTTTATTAAATAATCTAAAACTTGTTAATTAATTAGCGTAATCATAACTCTAAATGTATTAATTGGAGCCTCATGTAATGGTGATGCATTAGATGAAATGACTCGGTTATTAAATGATGTATAGCCTACATACATAGCATACATATACAACCTAATAACCTGTTGTCACATATGATGTACGAAAATATTGAATCTTCAAGTTACTATGAAATTATAGTTCTTCGAAAGAATATAAAAGCAAAAATACGTAACTGAACTAAAAAGTAGGAAATAAATGAATAAAAATAAGATGGCGAATTTGAAGATGGCCTTTTAATTTACCAAGAATGCAAAACATGAAATCTGACTACACCTTTCAGTATTGAGTATAGTCTGCAATGCTGTATAGTCGCAATCTTCAGTACCAAATTATTTTTGGAACCTAGCCTGTTACATAGGTTGAAAAATGTTAAATCTTTGTGAACAAAAGATACAAATACGCTATATAATATCAATTCTAATACTTTTAAATAGTAACAATACTATTAACGAAAACACCTTCTAAATGTAAACCAAGGGTAAGGTCGACCAGTAGTTTTTCAGTAGTCACTTATGAAAAAATTAATGAAATTATGAAAAAATGAAGTGTCTGTATGTAATATCAAAATATTTTTTTTACTACTTGGGTACGAAAGTATACAAGCTACTGATAACTAAAATGCAATTTTTAAAATTTTAGTCGGTCTGTCTGTCTGTTTGTTCCGGGTAATCTCCGAAACGGCTAGACCGATTTTGACAGTAATTTCACTGACACATAGCTGAAATTACAGCGGGTTTCTTAGGCTACTCTAAATTAGACTAGGTATTAATCGCGGCTTCGTCTGCAATGCTATCTCCAAAACGATTAATGATATACGATTTTCACCAAACTTTCACCAGCAGATAGCAGATATCATTTCAAGTAATTTAGTCTATTTTAATTTACACTAGCTGTTAACCGTGGCTTCGCCCGCAGTACTATCTTCAAAACAGTTCAACCGATCTTCACGAAACTTTCACTGACAGATAGCTAACCTCATCAAAAGTAATTTAAGAAATTTTAGTTTATACTAGCAGTTAACCGTAATTTCGCCCGTAATGCTATCTTCAAAACGGTTTGATCGATCTTCAGATAACTTTCAATGGCAGATGGCTGATCTTATAAAAAGTAATTTGAGCAATTTTAATTTATACTAGCTGTTAACGGTGATTTCGCCCGTAAGGCTATCTACAAGACGGTTAGACCAGTTTTCACGAAACTTTCACTGGCAGATAACTGACTTTACGAAAAGTAATTTAAGCAATTTTAGTTTAAACTAGCTGTTAACCGTGGTTTGCCCGCCGCGCTGTCACCAAAACGGATATATTGATTTTTACGGGATTTTCACTGGTAGATAACAAACCTAATAAAAAGTAATTGAGGTTATTCTATTTTAGACTAGCTGTTACTCATTTCAACTCATTCTTTATTTTTAATAAGAGAAATAATTATGAGATTATTGTTTACAATTCGACATTATAATTATTAAAATCATTAATGATATAGAGGTCTTCCTAAAAAGATCTTAGATTATAAACGTATTACGTAAAGTGTTCCATAATACAATTTCTTGCGGAACAGACAAGCGTTTATTTTTTGTATAGTCTATAGTAGTATACTGTACACGTTACATGTTACTTTTAGTGGCGTGAGCGTCATACAAAGAGCGTTTCTGTAATTGTACATAGTCTCACAATTCTATAATTCTTTAATACGATTTAAAAAAACGCGTGCGGAGCTGCGGGTACAGCTACTCTTAAATAAGTCTCGGCTAACGTCGTTTTCGAGTAGAGGATGTATCACTCAATATGATGGCTTTCACGTTTCGTATCAATAAATATTAAAGAGTCCAGATTTTTGAAATGGTTTAATGAGTTTAGTCTAAACCTATTTAGAGCAAATGGCGACTTTTGACGGGGTAAGTTGAAACGTGAACTTCTTCCTGCAATTCACCTTTAGCCTGTAGGTGATATTCGAAGTGCCTCTTCTCACAACTGTTATAATGCATTTATTGAGTATTATATACATTTATTGAGTATTGTATACATTTATTGAGTATTATAATACATTTGTTGAATATTATAATACATTTATTGTGTATTATAATATATTTATTGAGTACAAGGAAGTCTAAATATCTACCAAGATAATTAATAGACACATATCGCTTGCACACACACCACCACTTGTCTTACACAACGGCGCGCCACCGGCATCATTACCGGCGCGGCATGGCGTGGCCTGAGATCGGCGAGGCGCCGCGAGCACTTCTGATTTGATGTACTTTAGAGTTTATTTTTCCTCTTTCGAACATTTCAATAGAAGCCTGTTTTTTTTATAATATTTAATTTGAAAACCACTATTTCAACAAATCAACAGTTTCCAAACAACAAGTAAGTAGTCTGGACTAAATATTAATTATGTTGCTCGTAAATGGAATGTAATCGAAGTTTACGGTTTTTAATATAAAAAATCTTGATAATTAGATCAAACCGATACTTATCAAATTTTAAATTAAAATTATATTCTATTATATGTATTACTTAAGATTCTTATAAGCGATTGACTAGTTCTTAATTTAATTTTCGTGGAAACTATTGAAATTCGATTAGATCCATACTTGAAATAGGTAGGTAATATGCTCAATAATAATTTATTTTCTTATTTCAAGGGGAATTTATTAAAAGGAGTAAAATCTCGTTATTATATACCTGATTATTAACGTATATATTATATTACCTGATTATATACCTTCACAAAGGTAATAAATTTTTAAAATAATGCTACCTCTTAACCAATATCTTAGTTTGCACCAAATTTCACATTTACACACAAATTTGTACAAATTGTGAATGTGACCGAAATTCATATGCATTTATTTACTAGTTTAAATCTATAATAACATATATAATGTGAAAATATATATAGCTGGAAAATTTACTCACAGAAAACTATACATTCTTTTTTCGATGACAGAAGTGATGTGGTTAACAACCGGAAAGAATAATCTGTTACTCAGTTATAGTATATATAAATAGACAACTTATATTCGGTTCATAAGTTTTTTTAACAATGTAATAATGTGACAGCTGATGCAACAACTTGTTCTTATATTTCTATATAACAATGCAGTAATTTACACTTCAACAAATCCAATTTCAGGGTGAAGATATAACTTTGAGCTATTTACGTGAGAGCCTGCTAGATATAATATTGTATTATGTATTGACATTCTATACATTTACTTACTTATTATACTCACATGTAGTATAATAGGCATTGTTTATATTTTAAGAGTAATGTCGAACGGAAAGTACAAAAGCAAAAACTTGGATTCTATCGAGAACTCCACTCGAAATACTTACACGAATACATTCAGATTGCGATAACGTTTAATGATTTAAGTTGTAATTATTGATATCATTATGCCATGAAAAATGAACTGAAACTTCCCCGTTTCAGTCATGAATTCTACGATTATTCTATTTCTAGAATTCTAACACTCATTCGAAGTCTAAATGGTAACTGAATCACTCAAGTGGAATTATATAATGAGTTTTTAATTATTTAACAAGATAACGAAAGCATTGTTCATACAATGAGTGTTCGAAATGTAAGGTATTACTTAAGGAAATATGTTACTCTATAATAATATATATAACTAGCTGACCCTCACCTGCACCAAATCGGTAATTACCGGTTTCAATTGTATTTTTAAACGCAAAATTTTTTTGATATACTTCAAACCCCATTGCTGAGACACCTACCGCTTCCACTTGTGAATCCAAACTATCCAGACACTCACTCAAACATATACCCACTTGGTATGTGAGAAATCATTTTTAAAATAAACCTAGAACCCGTTTGCAGCATCACCTACCGGGTCCAACTAAGATAAAAGTTAACGTATATTGCCGATAAATGTCTTCCCAGTATCCCTTGGGCAACCTCCTCGTGCCACTCACCTCCGCGCCCGTTCTCAATATTCGCGTAGAGCCAGCGACAGTGATAACGCAATAATTTTGCTGGCTTATTGATTATATTTCGCATTAGCTTCAGACTAACCTCATAAATAAATTTAAATAACTAAAAACTAAATTACCGAAGTTAATTAAAACTTCAAACTGTAAAAACTAAACTTTATCTAGATTACATTTCCATTTTAATTTATTTGTTTGTTTTATAAGAATTTGTAGAGTATACATGAATTATTTGTGACATATAAACCATTATTTTGGCGGGGATATTAAACTTAGGTACATGGAGACACCGACTTTTTTGCAAGATTAATGAATATTTTCGTTATAGATATTATTTTATTATTTCAAACCGTAAGTAAGCAGCGCAAACCATATTATAGAATTTTTGCCGATTTAATACATTTCGTACATTTCTTGGGTTTAAATATTGGAAATATATATTTGCCTAAAAAAATATTTATAGCACTTAGGGATAATATATACTTTTCTAACAGGAAAATAATTTTCACAATCGGATCAGTAGTACTAAGAATTCCCTGAAAACAAAACTCTCTTTATAATATTAGTATAGATATAACATTGTATGGCAATTGCAAGCACCTCAACTAATTATTTTAATCATACACATATCAAAAAAGTCTAAGCAACATGCGTGATATTACAAATTTTACCATTTATATTAATTAATTTCTAAGTATTTACTCAAACAAAGTGCGTAGGTAAGTAAACTTTTTTGTTATTGATGACATACTGGCTGTATGTAAAAAAAAATTTTGATTATGTTTTGTTTTTTCATAAAATTCAAATGACTGCGAATTTGTTTGAATTTAAGTGCGTTTTAATTGCTACGTTTAGTCTTGATTTTATAATTTTACCAACCATTTAAATAAAGTTAGCGACAAAATTGAATTGTTAGATATTCTTTACGTCATGAAGCGACGTCATTTGATGGCAGATGAAATGCAAAGAGCTGTAGGGATGTTGCAAGCGGGAAGTAATCAATCTCAGGTATCTCGACATTTTGGCATTCATAGAAGTGTTATTTGTCGTCTTTGGCAGCGCTACAATAATACAGGAGAACCCGCTGAACAGCATCCAGGCCGTAAAAGGAGTACAACCACTCGGCAAGACCGGTACATACAACTGACTGCAAGACGCCAGCCGATGTTAACCGCTCGAGAGATAAGTTTGAGGCTACAAATTTCAAGTGGTGTTGATGTAAGTCCTCAAACTGTGCGAAATCGACTGCATGAGTACGGCCTACGAGCTCGACGCCCAATCAGGTGCCCACCGATACGTCACGGGAATCGCGCTCGTCGATATGAATGGTGTAGAGAACGCATAACATGGACCCAGGAACAATGGGATAAAATTATGTTTTCCGATGAGTCGCGATTCGGGTTTAAGCCTGATACAAGAAGGGTGCGAGTGTATCGTCGGCCCGGAAATACTGAAAGGCTCAGGTGCGTTCAGGAAGTTCATCCATACAGCGGCTCAACAGTTATGTTATGGGCGGGTATTATGAAGAACAGGCGAACTGAGCTCGTTTTTGTAAATGGAAACATGAATGCTGAAAATTACATTGAGGATATTCTCAGACCTTATGTCTACCCATTTGCACAAACCTTTGGCTCCGATTTTAGGTTAATGCATGACAATGCGCGTTCACATACAGCTCGGCGAACCAGTGAATACTTTGCAACGGAGAACATCCGGGTATTGCCCTGGCCTGCACAATCGCCAGATCTCAACCCCATCGAGCACGCATGGGACATGCTCCAGAGACGTGTTTTGAAGGACTTGGACGGAGCGACAACAACCCAACAGCTGAAGGATTTGCTACAATTCCATTGGGAGCGAATACCGCAAGATGACATAAACAGTCTCATTAATTCAATGAATAATCGTTGCCGACAAGTTCTGAATAGCAGAGGAGACCATACTTTGTATTAAATTGTTCTATTCTTTCACAATAAATACATTTTCTTTAGAAATTTCATTTTGTAAGAAAAAAGTTTAGTTTCTTATGTATCTTAGTTTCTACAGTATATTCTAATATTGTTCATTTCTGTTATTAAAAGAACTTATAAAGACAACAGCTGTTATTTTTACATCATAAAACCCTAAAGATATTATTTTAAAAATAAAATACAACGTTATAATGTGAAGAACCATCCTATAATTTAAATTAGTACATGTTCCTTAGACTTTTTTGATGAGTGTAGATTCACAAACCTGAACCCGACTACTTCAAGACTCAACATTATTTAGAAAACTAATTTTATCTAATATCGGAACGACATACGTACCGACAGAACTCTAATTGAAATTCTTCTTTTACAATGCAATGTAAATATTATCTAAGTTTATGCTTTCGGAAAAAATCTTGTCACCTTTGTTTAGAAACGTCATTTCTAGCCTAGTGCAACATGGAAATAAAACATGACTTCATTTTTGGCAGCCGCCGTGCTGTACTATATACAGATTATTTTGTTACTATATGTCAACAACTTGAAATATGAACATGAGAAGTTCCATGTCAGGAATGTTTATCACAAAATTTCAAGTTTAGAAATAAATAGCTTTTAAGTACATAAAATACATAAGGATTTTTACATAACACCATATTAGTGACAATTTCGATGACACATATTTTGCAACTTTGTCGACATGTATTATTGAAGTGAACTTTCTTTACAATCATTATGGTTTGAAAATCAATGAAAAGAAAATACTTCATGATAAAGAGACAATCACATACGTTAATTGAATTTAGTCTATCAATTAGATTTTATATTTCTAATTCAATTGATTGATAATTACGCATACGCATACGCAACATGACCTATGGGAGAAGGTTCTGGCGGTGTCCCTAGACATCGCCAACGCCTTCAACACTCTGCCGCATGGGGTCATACGGGAGGCGCTCCGATATTTCGGAGTGCCCCCCTACCTGCGGCGGGTGCTGGAGGCGTACCTCGAGGATAGGGAGGTCGCCTATGTAGACGGCGACGGGCGTATGGTCCAGCGGGTCACAAGGCGAGGGGTTCCACAGGGGTCGGTCCTGGGGCCGCTCCTGTGGAACATGGGCTACGACTGGGTGCTCCGCGGCGTGCTCCCATACGGAGCACGCCTCATCTGTTACGCGGACGACACCCTAGTCTCCTCTCACACCCGGGGGGGGGGGGGGGGGGAATGGAATGAAGTGGAGCGTCTGCCCACGATGGCCACAACCTTCGTGGTCACGCGCATAAGGAGGTTGGGCCTCAGAGTGGCCCTCGAGAAGACCGAGGCCCTACTTTTTGGTCATGGGTCTACGTCATGGGCCTCGACGGGGGCCACCTCCTGGGGCCCACATTGTGGTGGAGGGCGCCCGAATCAGGGTGGGGACCCAGATGAAATATCTGGGCCTCACCCTGGATGGGCGCTGGCGGTTCGAGCCCCATTTTGCGGGGCTCGGACCGCGAATTGCTGGGGCAGCGGCAGCACTCGGCCGTTTGCTCCCTAATATAGGGGGGCCGGGCGCCGGGTGCCGCCGACTCTACATGGGAGTCGTGCGGGCCATGGCCGCCTACGGGGCACCGGTTTGGGCCGACGCCCTCGGTGCCGCCAACGTGCGCGCGCTCCGTAATGCGCAGCGCACGGTGGCACTGAGGGCGATCCGGGCGTACCGAACGGTGTCCTCGGCGGCAGCCTTCACGCTCGCCGGCTCCCTACCCTGGGAGTTGGAGGCAGGAGTTCTCGCCGCCGTGTACGAATTCACGGCGGCGAGGAAACGAATTGGGGAGCTTCCGGCTCCCAGGGAGGTAGAGGGGGAGAGACGGCGTCTCAGGGAGGACGCCGTCGAAAGGTGGATGCAGGACCTGGCGGACGCGCGCTTCGGGACGTACACCGTTGACGCCGTCCGCCCGGTCCTGCGAGACTGGATCAGGAGGGAGTTTGGCTCCCTGACGTTCCGACTGGTGCAGGTGCTCACCGGACACGGTTGTTTCGGGTGGTACCTGCACCGGATCGCACGCAGGGAGCCGACCGCCGCCTGCCACGAGTGCGGCGCTGACGAAGATACCGCGCAGCACACTCTGTCTGAGTGTGCTGCGTGGGGGGTACAGCGCCGCATTCTGGCGGCGGTGGTAGGAGTAGATTTGTCGCTGCCGAGTGTGGTTTCGGCCATGCTCGGCAGCGAACAGGCGTGGCGAGCAATGGCCTCCTTCTGCGAGGAGGTCATCTCGCAGAAGGAGGCGGCGGAGAGGGCCCGTGAAGCAGACCCGCTGAGAGGCCGTCTCCGCCAACAGAGGACCGGCAGGAGGAGGCGGCGCTTTGCCCAACTCCGCCTGCCACCGTAGCCGGACCTGAGGGGATGGGCCGGGGGACCCATTTCCTCATTGCACAGGTCCGGCGGACGAGGGGGGGCAGCCGGTGTGTGCCCGGTCTGCTCCTCTATAGGTAGGAGCCCGGCGGTCACCTTCCGCCGGACGGACCGTGGGGGTGGCTCTACAAGGTTGATTAGCTTGTTCGATCCCTTGCCGCCCCCACAAACGGTCTGTCGGTACACCGTGGGGTTTTAGTCTGTGCGAGTCAGACATAACCCACCCTCTCCCCCGGGAGGGTAGCGTATCCACAAGGGATTTCCCCACGATAAAAAAAAAAGGGTAATTGTAACGTCCCGAGACGTAAAAGCACGGTCTCAGCAGCCGCTTCAACACAGAAGCATGGGGAGAGATATCTCTCTTCCCGAGAGGTGGGTCCCCGTTTTACCATCATGCGGGTGACATAAGCGCGTGGCCAGCCAGGGTTGTGGCGTATGCTAGTCGCGAAACCGCTCCCTGGTCCACATTCGCACTGAGTGGCAGAGGGGTTTTTAGTGGGTAGGAGTCCCACATGACCCTCGCACTGTCCCCCGGCAGAGCGAGGCGTATTCCATGTAGGATTTTCCCCTACTAAAAAAAAAGGGTAATTATAACGTGCTGTACATGTGCATTATACGGATCGACGAAGACATCGGTTTGAAACCCGACGGGCATTATTTTGTTATTTGTTTTAAAGAATTATAGAGAAATATAATTAGCTTAAATTTTCAGCTCATCTGTCTGCTATATATAGCACAAAGAAAATTTACCAAAATCCGTCGAGCATTTCGTTAACTACAAATTTTTCACTTTTGTCCGTTATCCTGGAGACCCCTTTGCGTTTGATTGGCCAAAAAATATCCTAGATGTAACTTTATAATATTATTTATCACTGTGTCAAGTTATATCAAAATTGGTTCAGTACTTTCAGAGTGATACGTGTTTACAGGGACAGATAGACAAACATTGTAAATGGATTATTTTTGGCTTCTGATATAGAGTCAACAAAGTCTACCCAGATTATAATTTTTTTTTAATGCTGCTAATATACACATAATACTATTAATATAATAGCTGACCCGTGTAACTTTGTCTGCATCAAGTCGATTGTCACCGGTTTCAATTGTATTTTTAAACCCGAAAAATTTTAATAAACATAAAACCCTACGGCCACACCTACCGTTTCCCATTGTAAATCAAAACTATCAAGGGACTCACTCAAACATATGTTTGGGTATATACCCAGATGGTATATGAGAAATCTCTTAAAATAAGCCTACAACCCGTTCGTAGCATCATCTACCGGGTTCAATTAAAATAAAAACTAACTAATGTAAAAAAATCTTGAGAGGTCTATGGACCTCAAGTTGGAACGAAGTTCCTTTCCCTTTTTTGTAGGCGTTTACTATAACAGTCAGTATAGCTTACACTATAAAATATCAAGTTGATAGACTTAAATTGTAATTTAAACGATAAAATATTATATATTCATAAAATAAAAAATGATAAATTAAACACTGAATGACATCATAACTATTTTCAACTTGTATTAAAACTTTTTCACACTCCATTGTATTAAAGAAAAATATAAATATTAAAAAGATAGGATACCTGGTAGCCGGTTAACGTTGTGTTTTTTAATGCGCATCACACCTTTACAGGTTAAAATTTTGATTTAGAAATCATTTTAGGAACATCTTTTTTCAGTACCTTTAAAACGTTATTAAAAACATGAATTTATCATTGCCAGACAATTTTGTTATTGACAATAATGTGCCCAATGATATTTTTATAAATAAAATAATTCATTTCAAACCATTTTATTTTTTCCATTGTCAAGAACATATTTTGTTTTATTAACCATTACGATATTGAGATTTCACCGTAAAAAATGAAAAACAACGATATACGTAGACATATGACTTGGGACTGACGCCATTTTGAATACATGCGTCTATAACAGGCGCTTCCACAATTATGGCTATCTTTATTATACAGCCAGTGTTGCGTTAAGCTATAGCTATAGCTAAGTTATTCTATATATAGGTCTTGGTAGGTGGTAGAGCTACGCTGAAGCTATTACTGGTTTCAGTATGAATGGGTCGGCTCGCCCGTGGTAGTACCACCCTCTCACAGAAAACCGAAGTAAAGTAACAATGCTTGCATTGTTACGTTTCATTCGGTCAGTGAGAGCACCGGAGGTCCACCTATCGTCCTCTTCCTTCTTTCCCCTTCCGCTTCCCTTCTTCCCCCTCCAACACAGGCTGGCAACGCACTTGCGACTCCCCTGGTGTTGCAAGTGTCTATGGATGGTGGTGATCACTTAACATCAGGTGACCCACCTGTCCATTTTCCAAGAGGAAGATAGGTGGACCTCCGGTGCTCTCACTGACCAAATGAAACGTAACAATGCAAGCATTGTTACTTTACTTCGGTTTTCTGTGAGAGGGTGGTACTACCACGGGCGAGCCGACCCATTCATACTGAAACCAGTAATAGCTTCAGCGTAGCTCTACCACCTACCAAGACCTATATATAGAATAACTTAGCTATAGCTATAGCTTAGCGCAACACTGGCTGTATGGAATAGATAGCCATAATTGTGGAAGCGCCTGTTATAGACGCATGTATTCAAGATGGTGTCAGTCCTAGGTCAATCATAGTCCTAAGTCATAGGTCTACGTTTATCGTTGTTTTTCATTGTTTACGATGAAATCTCATTATCATAATGGTTAATAAAATGAAATATGTTCCTTGCAATGGAAAAAATAAAATAGTTTGAAATGAATTATTTTGTTTATAAAGAATATCATCGGGCACATTATTGTCAATAACAAAATTATCTGGCATTCATGTTTTTAATAACGTTTTAAAGTTACTGAAAAAAATATTCCTAAAATTATTTATAAATCAAAATTTTGACCTGTTAAGGTGTGATGCGCATTGAAAAACACAACGTTAACCGGCTACGAGGTATCCTAAATCCTGGTTTGGAAGGGCATAATGTATCTTCATATTAAAGTACCAGCTTTTCTAAAATTCTTGTTCTTCCAATGTTGCTGACTCTTGTACTAAGGTGTCGCAAAAAAGTCTAGTTACATTAACTAATTTCTTTCGTTATTCTGGAGAACCTCTTGCGTTTTATAGGACAAAAAATAATATTGTAAATATTACTTATCCTACATGTAATATTAGTTATTACTGTGTCAAGTTTCGTTAAAATCGGTTCAGTACTTTCAGCGTGATGCGTGATCACAGGGACAGACAGACAAAAATAGTAAAAAAAATATTTTTGGCTTCTATATCGATAAATAAATCTACCCCGATATAATTTTCAAAACATATTTAATGTACAGATTTGGCTTTGTCACAGTTTTATTATAGTATAGAAGATAGATGAATAAATAAACCTTGTCAACTTTGTGTAGCAAACATTTTTTTATACAATGAAATAAATGTAACAACGTATAAGTGATAGTTTCATCTACGTAAATGTTTCATATGTAGTTGATAATTACGCACAGAAAAGTTATGTAGCCGTAGTTCAGTTATAACGTACTGGACTTTATAAGTTTCGACGGAGCCGTCGGTTCGAAGCACGGCAATCATTTTTTTTGGTATTTTTTTTAAAGTAGCATAGGGAAATAGAGCGTAATTTTTTAGCTAAACTATCTGCTATATATAGCACAAAGAAAATTTACCAAAGTTCGTCAAGAATATCATGAACTACATTTTTTTTACTTTTGTCCATTATCCTGGAGAATCCCTTGCGTTTTATGAGATAAAAAGTAGATGTAACCTCGTAACATTAGTTATCACTGTGCCAAGTTTCGTCAAAATCGGTTCAGTACTTTCAGAGTAATACGTGTTCACAGGGACAGACAGAAAGACAAAAATTTTAAAAGGGTTATTTTTGGCTCCTATATCGATAACAAATCCTACCCCGATCAAAATTTTCAAAAAATATTTAATGTACAGATTTGGCCCTGTTACAGTTTTATTATAATAATAGATATACTAATAATATATGCAATAATATATGCAATAAAATATATAATAATATTTAATTAGATACAGTATTATTATATGTATAAAAGATAATATTATAAAGTTGAAGAGTTTGTTTGCTTGAACGCACTAATCTCGGAAATTACTGGTCTGAATTGAAGAAATACTTAAGGGTTAAACAGCTCATTTATCGAGGAAGGCTATATACTATATATCATCACACTAAGACCCATGAGGGTGGAGCACCCATGACGAATGTTCCAAAATCGAGGTTTTTTTCGGGTACGTGTGCCAAAAGTAACAATTACAAGCAGACGAAGTCGAGAGCAGAAGCTAGTATGTTATATAGGTGTATAAATTACTACCTTACGAATTTTCGTGAAAATCTGTCAAGTAGTTTTTGCGTAAATTTCTTCTATTTTATATTCTTTAGAAGTAAAATAAACAGACATACGAATGTGATATATATGTGAAACATGACCTAAATGTTATATCGGTGTATAATGTAATATAATTTCGTCAAAATCCGTACAGTAGTTTTTCCGTGTATCCGGATCCGTGAATCCTGTACAAACGACATACAGACAGACAAAAAATTTAAAGACTATAGAAATGTGTTCTGTCATTGTTTCTAAGCCCTCCCAGTGTATTTTTTCTTTAAAATATTTAATGTACAGATTTTGTCCCGTTCGTTTTATTATATATATATATAGATTTAAGGAATTTGATATAATAATTGGTAATTGGGGAATTGCTATAATTTAACTAGTTCCAATTTATACAAAGTGGTTTAATTGGCACTGTACACATCTCCAGTAGTTATCAGATTTCAGTCAATAGCCGTTCAGGAAACCAGTGCAAGCATCGCACACGGAGTTTACGGTCGAATCTCCACACACTGTTCAGATACTGTAAAACGTAATAATATTGATTCATTAATTCTTCCGCATTCAGTCATGTCTGATGTACTTATTTATTTAAATCTTCTGACACTCCTATAATCACACTGGAATGATACACTTTTATTATTATCCTAAATAACTTACCTTTTACACATTTCAACACTTTATTGTATGGTCTTTTAATATAAATACAACATTTGATCAGAATGTATGTATGTAATTTTAAGCTAATTTTGCCAATAATAATAAATAAATGAAAGGAACTTTCATTATTATAATCCATGTATGTTGAAAAAGTTGTAATGTCAAACTTTAACCTATTTAAACGACCGCCACCACTTCAAACCACTACATCGCACTGGCAGACAAACCGATCCTTTGCGTTTGGAATAACCGATATAGTCAGGAAACTCTACAAACCCCCAAAAATGGGTTGAATAATAACCAGTCTATATAAAAAAGAAAACCTATCAGATATAAACAATTATCAACCAATCAGTCTACTTCCCAGCTTATATAAGCTGTTCGTAATATGTCTAAAAAAGAGATTAGATTCAATTATAGAAAAAATCATTAACCAATGTAGCAGGCAGGTTATCTACCGAGATACTCTACCATTGAACTGGTAATATATTGAAAATTAAAGCGATCTTGTATCTTTTCTATGTTGATTATGCGAAAGCCTTTGACTCTGTATTGCATAAAAGCCTTTGGCAACAACAACTGATCCCAAATGTGTATATATATTTAAATCAATATAATCAATGATATATAGTATACAGAAAATATTCGTTGTGTCAAACTAGATAGACGTAAACACGTAACGCACGTAAACGTAAAATATGTAATACGTAGAAACAATAGTTGCTCACATGAAAAACGATTCTTAACAAGACTAACAAAATTAATGACAGCGAAAAAGAAGGTGCGGACCGAATTTCTGCAGAAAAAGAAAATACTAGACAGACTTGGTCTTAAAATCAATATTCGTAAAAGAGAGAAACAGGGAGATCCACAATCGCCAACACTTTTTATAGCTATTCTACAAAATATAAGTTCCCAAAAAAACTCAGATCGGTCAAAAGGGAATGAATATAAACGATAACTATTTCAGCATTTTCCGATTTCCCGATAACACAATTCTTCATATATAAATAATATATACACATAAAACTAATTTAAAATAACACCAGCAGACACGGCAGCACAAATTGGTAACAATGCTAAAATGCCTTTTTTTATTAAAAATTATATAATCATGATAGTTCATATTTTCTATCTGACTTGTAAAAGTATTAAATGAATAGCGATAATAATGCTAATTAATAATAATGCTATTAATGTTGTCATGCTTTGACTATAAAAAAATCTATGAAAATGTCTGAAAACATCATACTTTTGTTGCGGTAATTATAGTATTAGAAAAAGAGAGTAGGTGGTGTTCCAGTGAAAGTGCTGGTTTCTGAAAATGGTAAAAATCTGAAAAATATACACATATTTATCAATATTTTTATTCGTGTTTAACAAAGATCTATTTCTTCAACGGTCTTACATCTAAGGTCTCAAAGCATTTTTTAAATATTCTTTTTCTTCAACGTGAATATTCGTTTACACGAGAGGATTTAACCACTAGAATATTAAAATGTACGTCTGGCACTCCCATCATTGACTACGCACTACGTAGACTATTCTCGATATATCAATAGTCACGATAAATTACATTTATGTGTTAAAAAATATTGTAAACATTTCTTATTATTAACGCACGTGAATATTACACCCAAGTATTGCTAGGCCCAAATGAAGAGTATTTGCAAACTCAGTTTTTTACATAACTTGCAATTATGTTATTGGGTAACCTATAATATGGTATAAAATAATGAGCAAGTTCAGTAGCTCAGAATGTGGGTGACGAAACACGAGAATGTTTCGGTGTGTTTAAGAATACGATAGAATGTTCTAGAATTATTTCGAAAATTTCGAGAAACATCGAATGTTTCAACACATTCCAGAGATTACATAGTAAACAATTCGATGTTATTTTCATTTTAGGACTTACCATATGAATCGATATTTTTAAAAGTTAATAATTTTGTTTTTCGATAAGGACAGAGAGTTTACATATAATGTAAACACTAATTTTATCTTATAAACGTTGTAACTAATTCATTTTATCGGTACAGTATACGAGCCAGCTTATCGATGATTATCGTTCTATTGACAATTAATCTAAACAATGATAAATAAATAACATAATCGCTTAATAACCAGAGGTGTTATTAGAAATGTAAGTGAAAAGACGTTATTTTATTGCACATAAGTGTAATACAAATTGACAATTCCCTTAGTAATAATTGTTTTGATTTAATAAGAATTTGCCGTAATTATTTTTTGTGACGGTGATTAATTTGAAATGGAGAATAGGACTAGTTATTATGAGAAAAAATATGGTGCGACAAGAAAATCGTATAAGATTTTGGTGAGTATATAAATTCACTTCATTCGTATTTATTGGGCATATCTTCGAAACTACTATGAATAAATTGATTACAACAAGACACGTCGATTTTTCCAATTTTCTATATTCAATTTTATATTTTCATATACGTGCCTAGATATATTTAAATCGTGGATAGCAGCTAGCGAGAGAAGCACTATTGTACCTTATAACTAACCATACTATGGATTCATGTACATATTCCATCCCAATACACGCAGACATTGTTGGATTTGATTTTGGACACTCATACTTACATTACTATTACCTACACTTACCTACCTACGGTTTCAGTATGAATTTGTTGGCTCGCCCGGGGTAGTTCCACCCTCTTACAGAAAACCGACACGAAGTAACAGTGCTCGCATAGTTGCGTTTCGTTCGGTCAGTGAGAGCGCCGGAGGCCTACCTTTTTTATATATTATACGAGGCAAAACGAACAGGCGCGTCACCCGATGGTAAGTGAACACCGCCGTCCGTAGACACTAGCAACACCGGGGGCGTAACAAGTGCGTTGCCGACCTTTTAGAAAAGTGTACGGTCGTTTCTAGAAGGTTTGCAATTTATAATTATTTGTAAATATCGCCACTGGGAGGCGAATTCCACAAGGCAGAAGTACTAGGTAGAAACGACCTTGAAAACCTCACCGTGGAAGACCTCCTCTGATCCAGGTGGTGTGGATGAAATTTTAGTTTTAGGCGGGAAGTACGATGGTGGAATGTAGCGGCAGGTATAAGTCCAAACAATTCTGAACACTCACCGTGATAAATGCGATAAAGAATGCAAAGAAACGCGATGTCCCGACGCAGTGCCAATGAGTCGAGCTGATCGGACCTCCCTTCCCTTCAACCCTCCCTCCTCCCCATTCTCATTCCCCCCTCCCCCAAAATACAGGCTGGCAACGCACTTGCGATTCCCCTGGTGTTGCTAATGTCTATGGACGGCTGTGATCACTTAACATCAGGTTACCCGCCTGTTCGTTTGCCTCCTATGATATAAAAAACACTTGCAACATCATTGCTTTAATAAATTTATGTGGATGTTGGAAAATATAATTGACTCGTTTATGCATTACATTAGCAATCCATCTTGACTTCGTATTGGTGCAAGTAATAATGTGACTTCATGAATTAAAATAATTTTTGTTGAGATTTTGATTTTTAACCATTTACCATAGTTATAAAAGCTGAACTGCATAAAAATCTTCAATGAAACAAATTTATTTTTGTTGTGTTTATTTTTAACTTTGAGGTGTTATCTAAGATTTACTTCGAAATAATAGTATATTAAAAGTAATTTTTATCTACATTAGATGTTCAATGTAACTAAAATATTTAATTAGATAAGGTTTCATCGGATGATATCGAGCAACCAATATATTTTTTAAATTAAGTAAAAGACAGAATAATTATTTCAAGTTTATCTTTAGGAAGATTATATCCCGAAAAGTACATGCCAGTAACAGTGACGTCAAAATCGGATCACCCGTTTCCGAGAATGTCTTGCGAAAATAATTAGATACTATTTACTTCGGTTACCTTCAAAAACGTTTATTTTCGTTTATTTTTAAAACTATTATTCATTTTTCTATGCTACTATTATAAAGAGAAAACGTTTGGCTTTTTATTAGTAATGGCTAAACTAAAAAAAAAGAACCGATTTAAAAAAAATTACCTATAGAAGATTACAGGATTAGCTAGTAACATGAACTTCATTTTATTTTCGTAATCTACAATAACGGAAATATAGTTGCTAGCGAAATGTCTTTAATATGATGATACAGCATCAGTTATCTGTTGCATGTAGATATATGATATAATTCTCTGCATAAAGGAATTAATGATCGTCTCTATGCTAAAATTGTTTGATAACAATACAGGTTCATATTTTTCTGACACGCGGTAAATTAACTTGTTCGCTGTTTATTCATACTGTATGAAATCCTGTCAGCTGTCAGTGACCAGTTATTGCAACCCGTCGGAGTTGTAACAGATGTTCTGTTAATCCTGATTTTCAAGCCTATAATCGCATTTGTGCTCGTTAGTGCAGGAACCGTTATGTTGATCAAGAATGAATTGTGAAATAAATTACGAAAAATTATTGGTCTGTTTATAATTCCGATTAGATTCAAAGTAGGACCGCTTCTATTTTGAGGACTGAATATGATTATCTTAAGGTTTTGACGTTTTGACAAAACGTTTTTCGATTGTTTTAAATACTATAAATTGTTTGTGGTATGTATACGATTTGAAATAGCAGTTGCATAATCTTTTGTATATAAGTAGGTAAAGATGAAACATATCAGCACCATTTTGTCTTATGATTGTCAATCAATTTTCTCTTTATGTTTTATGTTTATTATCTGTATATGAGCTTTAATTTAATCAATAAAACAATTAGAAATAGTTTTTTTGTTAATAAAATGATATAAATGAAAGATATGGAAGCGAAAACTGTGAATGAATACTGAAATGCAATGACAACATGTATAAGGAACGTGGCAAGGAATGCCTTTGGTGAAACCAAAGGAAGAGCAAAAATAGATAAGGGCACTTGGTATTGAAACGAAGAGGTACAAAGGCCGTGAAAGAAAAGAAAACAGCGTTTAAAAAGTGGCAATGTATTAAGAGAAAACCTCTATTTAGAAATCTATATTTGTCATACTTCACACTCCTTACGTCTACAGTTTACTATAAACAATACGAAAATTTGTGGGTGGTGGACCCACGCTGAAGCTATTACCGGTTTCAGCATCTCGGCGTAGTACCACCCGACCCACAGAAACACCGACGTGAAGTAACATTGCTTGCATTGTTGCGTTTCGTTCGGTCAGTAAGAGCGCCGGAGGCCCACCTCCCCTTCCCTCCTAGTACAGGCTGGCAACGCACTTGTAACTCCTCTAGACCTATGGACGGCAGTGATCTCTTACCATCGGGTGACCCATCTGTTTGTTTGCTCCCTATAATATAAAAATAAAGTCATAATATTGAAATATTAATAATTGAAAATAAACTTTTTATTATAGTCCTATTTTAGCCACTTGATGGCAATCAGTTGTAATAGAATGATATTACCAAAAAACCGTATGAGATATATAACCACCATGTCGTGACGTTTCATTTACTTCCTGTGACTTTTAAACATACTGAAATCGGAAGCATTACAAACAGATATCCGTCTGCTATTTGACTGTAGCGATTAGTGACAAAATGCATCTACATCGGGTACGACATTTTCACGTCCGTAGTAATCACTATCTGTGATGGAACAAGGAAAATAATATCCTTATTCTGGAATAATTGCTTCCTTAAATAGAAATAGGATGGAAATGAACTTTTCAGCTGTTTCTATTTGCAAACATTCTGCCGTGACTGTAATTATATTGTAGTCTGATTTCTTATTGCGATTACATACTGAAATATAGTTTCAAATAATTATTCTACATTTATAGTTTAATACAACCAGTAGTAATCGCTTCTTAATTTATTTAATAAACATTTGGGAGACAATTACTAGAAAATATAAAAATAAAAACTCCTCGTAAATAATTGAGTAAAGAGTAGTGTTCGAGAAACCTCTTTAATATAACAGTGAATCTCTTAAATTAATAATAAAACCTCAACGCCATATACGGCCAAAGTGAAGTACCTGGACGATCGAACCTAGCTCGGTTCTTTAAAAAACATTTTTAAATTAGAATAAAGTGTTAGGTATGCATCACAAAATTAGCATGTTATATAATTTTTTTTATTAAAAACGATATCTCTATTGTGGTCTCACTCGGATTCAGACTGGGGTTAGACGGATTTTCGAAGCAGCCGATTTCTATTTGAACTAATTTTATTTTGACAGCAGAGGCGAAATTTAACTTTATATTCTAGCTATATTTTTTCATTGCCTGAAAACCTCAGATAAAAAAGTTTTCTATGAATGAAATCTAGTTAGATCGATTTATCGTCCTCGAAAGCACTTACACACTAAGTTTCACGGAAATCGCTGCCGCCGTTTCCGAGATCCTGAATATATATATATATAGATAGATTAGATTAGTAATCTCCCTCGATTTTCTCAGAGTTAAGTTTTTTGTATATATCAAAAGGAATACTTAATTTGATAAAGGATCGATCGATCGATATATTCCAATAACGTTTAATCCATTACCATAAGTTGATAAATCAACGAGTTTTTTAATCGAGAACATTTTTATGTTTTACGTTTTACAATATCTCGCCTCTAGGTGGCGTTGCAGCACATCAACTTCTTTCAAGGTAAAACAGATCAAAAGTGGATATTAGAATAAAGTGAATATTTACACTATACCAATTTTGTTATAATTCGATTGTTTATTACAAGTCGAAGCTATGATAGCTCAATGATAAACGAATGAAGACACCGCGTCGATGGCTGTAGGCTCGAATCCTTGCAAAGGAGCCGGAACGTTCTGTGAAAAAAAAACATTGTTATGAAACCATAGTACAGTGGTAGAGTTTTTTCTGAGCTTGCCTGACTTGTTAAAATTTTTTATAATCTGTCACAAAGCAGCTTTAAGTGTGTCCCGACAACCTCACTTGACATTCTGCCCCCCTCTAGGTTTTAATGTGTTTACTATCCTGGATCACAACGTTAATTAATATCATTCGATATTGTGTTTATGTTAAAACCAATAAATAATTAAATAATGTAATAATAAATTATTACAGAAGTGTGTGAAACCGTATACCTTACTGCTTATTACACTAGAAAACTAAATAATAATAAAATATATCTTAGCGCTAACTAGTTTCGATTTACAGTAAAATGGACATCATAGTATCCTTCTCCATGGAAAGACACTTTGGCTGTGCTAAATTTCACGGTAATTGGTCAAATGTTGTTCGAATTTACCGATCACAGATACAGTGTAAATTCTAAAATATATAACGAAGTTAAAGGGCCAGCATATTTTATTGCGATATAAAGAGATTTTTTTAAATCGAGAGTTGAGGAAAACTATTATTTTAGATATAAGTGTATGGTTATCATATTGATTAAGCAAAAACAAACATAACAAAATTATAATGTGTTAAATCAGTTTACTAATTATCTGTTATACTTTAGCCGGCCCGGTGGACGTTTTCCCGCCTTTATAATTAAAAGAAACTTACAAATGATATACATAAATCTTCCTCACTGGTGAAAACCGCATGAAAATCCGTTAAGTAGTTTTTGAGTTTATCGCGAACATACAGACAGAAAAACAGACGTGACTAACGACTTTGTTCTATAATATAGTGATGTATAGTAGTTATAGATTTTTAACCTATGATCACAATCTCACCTGATATTAGATGAGATAAGAGGTTTAAGATAGTAAACACACTAAATCTAGAGAGTAACTTGCTCTCAAGTGCAGCTGCACCGATATACAACAATAGGTGCTTGGCGACAGATTTTCTGTTTGAGGATGGTAACAGGATTTAGAAAAAAACCCTAGCACCATGTTATGGTTACGTTATGATATTTTTCTTCATCGAAAGCCCCGACTCAGGTGCAAGGATTCGAACCTACGTCAATCAACGCGGTGTCCGAACACGATATCAACGTACCCATCAAAGCGGATCACGCATACTTCATATTTGCAACTCAGTGTCTATTATTGTGTTTGAAGAACATTGAACTCAATATTTATTTGAGGGTGGTTGTTAGGCTATACCTCTGTATAGTTTCAATACATCTATTCTATACATATAATAAAAACTACATATAATAAAAATGAAGTGTCTGTATGTAATATCAAAATAACAATTTTTGAATGATTGGGGTATGAGAGTATACACGCTACTGATAAATAATATGCAATTTTTAAAAATTTTGTCGGTCTGTTTGTTTGTTCCGGGTAATCTCCGAAACGGCTGGACTGATTTTGACGGGAATTTCACTGGGAGACAGCTATAATTACAGCGGGTTACTTAGCCTACTCTAATTTAGACTAGCTGTTAACCGTGGCTACGTCTGCAGTACTATCTGCAAAATGGTTGATCCGGTTTCCACGGGATTGTCACTGGTAGATAGCTGACCTTATAGAAAGTAATTTAGATAATTTTAATTTATACTAGCTGTTAACCGTGGCTTCGCCCGCAGTCAGTGAAAACTATATCTAAATCGGATAAGGCGTTTCTGAGATTAGCGTGCACAAACGCACAGACAAACAGACAAACAGACAAAAATTCTAAAAATCATTGTTTTGTGTTCTATTGCATTTATAAAGACCCCTAATAATAGTTTTTCTCATATATATTTCATGTACAGACAGCGGTCAGATACATTTTTATTATATGTATGTATAGATAATTTAGGAATTTTAATTTGTACTATCTGTTAACCGTGGCTTCGCTCGCAGTGCTATCCTCAAAACGGTTCGACCGACTTTTACGAGTCTTTTACCGGCAGATAGTGGACGTTATGAAAAGTAATTTAATTTATTTTAATTTAGACTAGCTGTTAACCGTGGCTACGCTCGCAATACTATCTCCAAAACGATTGCACCGATTTTCACGGGACTTTCACTGGCTAGCTTCAGATTGCTGACCGTATAAGAGGACATTTAGGTTATTCTATTCTCTATTCTGTTACCCGCGACTTCGTCCACATGAAATTTAGCACAAATATGTTGTTCACTGTAAGCATGTGCGTAAGACGTACGTTGTATTTATATTGTCTTTTTGGCCATTTTAGCGGCCATTTTATTTTATTTACCGCGCTTTCGTCTACATAACTCAGTTACCATAGTAACATATAAGAATATTGTATCGAGTTCAATAAGCACTATTTAAATTGTCAAATATTAAAAACTGCTTAGACAGATATAGTGTTATATATAGTGTTATATTTATGCAAGATTTCAAGACGTCAGCTCATTCATTATTTACAATTCAACAGTATAATTATTAATAGTAATTTTAAAGATAGAAGGGGTCTTTCAAATATCATATTAAATGACCATAAACGTATTACTTATTGACAATATGGATTATATTATTATATCATATTATATCATCATATATATATATATAGATATTATATCATTATCTATCTTTAAATCATTTTTTCATTAGTTCCTTATACAGTGTAAGTCAGCACGGAGGTAGTTATAACCTACCATAGGTTAAGGTTCTAAATATGTTGTTAATAATAAACCTTATTCGACAGACTATTAGTATTTATATATCTAATGTATACGTTACATGTTACTATAAGTGGCATACGTGTTGTACTTACAATTGTTTTTAAAGAGCATTTCTATAATTGTACACGATCACACAATTTTATATTTCTTTAATACTTTAGTTAGTTTTTATATATAAGCAACGATGCATTTCAAGATTGTACCTGACCCTCGGGGCTTGTAAACAGAGTTATGAACGTGGCGAGTAGAGTTTTACGTGTATGTCACGGATGCGTTTAGGGGATTAAAATGTTACAATGTTGCTTTTATAAAGAGTGTTAAATGTATATTTGAATCTACCAAGCCAGCAGCTTTTAAAACTACTGGGGATACGTTTTACACCGTAGTTGGATAAGGAACATGGTCGTTCATCTGGTACTGGCTCGTAAAAGGAATAATATATATATATATATTTTTTAATATAGTTATATCTTTGTTTTCGATATTATTAACATTATTATGATGATATTCAAATCTATTACAAAAACAAGGATTCATTTATATGCGAAAATAAACTTTGAAAATTTAAAAGTACATTGAATCCTTCGTTTTACAATTTGCCTACCATTTTATTGATATCATTTACTGAATTATATTTACACGTAACGTTCGATCTGTGGATGTAAAAACATATTCGTTTAGGTAAAAATAAAGAAGACTTAAAGTTATAAAGTTAAATTATGTTATAAGTTAATTAAAGTTATATACAATAACTTTTATTGTACAAAATGTGTATTATAGGATTTTTTTTTAATAATACTACCAGCTACTAATTGTCTCATTTATAAGTAACTCTTGGTTATAAGATCCGAATCAATTCTCATGAAAATTGGTATATTTACAAGGAATGTTTTTACACTACCTATATATTTTGTTTTATAACTCAACTATCCATTGCAACAAACACTAAGTACAACAAACACGTGAGAAGACACGGCATATGAAAAAAGTTTTTAATAATCATTATGTTTTTATTTGCTTTTATGTTCATTATACATTCAAAATCTTAGGAAGTTGGCAAGTAAAATAAGCTCGCTTATAAACTATAATTATCTTCGCCATTATAACGCAATACTGTGGTACTCACTACATACTGCTCTGACTTCAACAGCGTGATTAGAAACAGGCATTTGCTAACAGATATTTAGTTTCCAAAGACTAAAGCATTAACTGAAATGCCAGCAAGACTCGTGTACTGTCTATAGGCATTGCTATCGGTTGCGATGATCAGTTATAAACTTATAACCTGCATTAGCCATACGAATATAATAAGTAGTAATATAGTAAGTATATGTTACTTTGTTATAAAAAAATAAAACGAAAACATTAGCAAATTCTTCAAAAACAAGCAACATAATTTATGTTTGTTCAAAAAATTTCAACTTTTACCTTTGTCAGGCTTCTTTAATACTGCTCGGTATGAATTGTTCTAGTTTCGCAACTTACTGAAATGAAGGTTTTCATTTCCTAATTTGTTATAAACTCGACTGTTAATGGCCAAGGATGTATTCAGGTTTTTGGAAAGGGTGGCGAGAACTCCCACCTAAGTAAAGGCTAGTCTACTGCTTTATCTACAAATATACAGCTTAAGATTCGCTCGCCTCGAGTATTAAGAGTTGAAGCGTTGGAAGAGACAGCCCCAACATTAAACCAATTCATCTTCAATAATTTCTCCACAAACACATGCTTGTAAGAGCAGTTCCCTTCGGAATTAGATGTTTCGTTTTCAAGTCCTCTTTTGTTTGGATCTGGAGAGCCTTCGTGGTGGCGGAAATCGAATCATGGAAACATTCAATCTAATCCTTTTAAAATAAATCTTGAAAAGATCTGTTCCGAGAACTCGTACAGAATAGGCCACAATTGTGTAGATCTCGATGTCAGATTGAATACACTAAAGACCTATTGATGTAGAAGATCTATCCCGAGAACTCCTAAAGAATAGTGTCGTTTGATTTTTGTGCGATGTGCTTGTGAAGGAATTTAAGAGGCCACCATTGTGTCGACCTCGATGGCAGATGGAATGTCCTAAAGGCTTATTAATGTAAAAGATCTGTCCCGGGAACCTTTGAACCTTTATCTTTGGTTTTGGTTCGACTAACTTATGAAGAGATTTGAGAGGCTACCATACTGTAGATCTCGATGGCTGATGGAATGCCCTAAATACCTATTAATGTAAATAGGGGGAGTAGAGTGACTGCGGGATATCTTCAGACGTATGCGTCGATGTTTCGAACGAGTTCTCTTCTTGCCAATTGTGTCAAATGTATTAGATTGTGTTAATTGTATTAGTGTAAGGGGTGTCGAATAACATCATAAGACTTGAGACACCCAAGCCAACCTCACCTGCACGTGGTGCACCCTGCTGAATAACGAACGAAGTAATGACGCGAGCGGGTTGGTAGGGCTTTGCAGCCCGACTTGGTCGCAACCACTATGTATATGGCGAAAAAGCCCGTAATAGTGATTCGCTTCTGCGGGTCGCGTTTCGAGATCAGCCTGTGCATATCCAGCTTTTCGCAGGCCGGCATGACAGCGGCGACCAGCGATGGATAGTGTGTCACTCAGTGGTCTCCATTGTTTTTGGATTGTACTGTGGTTACCATCAGGCATAGTGCAGTCATTTTGCCGAGCAACAATAAAAAAAATTAATAAAAAGAATTCCTGCAGAATATCAAGTACACCTAGATGTTATTCGGTATGCTTCTCTATGACGTTAATGTTAAGTGTTACGCTGTTATGGTGAGAGTTAAAACATGGGCACATTTCTGATGGAAGAAACAGGTTGTCGGTCAAAATAGAAAATTGCAATGTACAAATATAAAGTTCTTTTTGCATTGATAAATATTTTTTCAATTACTTATATGGTAGCCACGTAAAATAAAAATAAATATACGTATTACATGCGTCTTTAAGTAAAGATTTCTACATAGATGTGAATAATTTTTTTATTTAGGAAAGGGTTAATTTGGTTTGTGTTTTTTCTTTTCGGTTTCACGACACCCATGTTTTTTTAAATTAATTGTAACATTCTGAACTAGATTTCAGGTAAATAATATTATAAACAAAGCTTTTTGTAACAATGAAGTTATGTAAATTGCAATATTTCAATGTATTATTCAGGTAACCTCTTTCGAATAAATCGATAACAGCCATTAAATGCAGTTGTAACTTATAAATAATTAGTTAGTGGCACTTATTCCTTTTCACCTGCATAATTAATTTAGATCGATACATAGCCGACTTTTGTTTAGGGTTAAGACATTTACTTTACATTGTACTACATGGTCATGACAAAATACTGTTATTACACTAGTTTTGTATCAGCGGATACATAGAATGTAATTTTATACTGAGAATTTTATGATCAATCCAAAAAAATGAATAACGCCTTAACTTATGCCAGCCCATTTTTAAAACTGTTATTATACTAGTTTTGTATCAGCGGATACATAGAATTAAATTTATACTGAGAATTTTATGATCAATCCAAAAAAATGAATAATGCCTTAAACCGCATTTTCAAACGGAAAATTTTAATACTCCTTTACGAATATTGTAGTCACTTCCACGTATTTATACGTTACATATTCTAAGTTATACCTAACCGTAAAGTTAAAGGTTACTGAAATTTTATGTTTAATTCAAGTAAAGTTATTATTTATTATGTTAGACGAAAATATTAAATATTTTTTAGTTAATCAGTAAAAATATGTATATCATCAAATTAAAATAATCATTCCTACAAATTTTTGGATCGCAACAAATATGTTCAATCGATATTCAATATCAATATTGTAAATAAAAATTGATATATATTTGCCTGAATACATTTTGAGTTGAAGGCTGAAATGTCCAAGTAAGCGGCTCTTTGTTTCTGCTTAATAAAATAAAAAGAATTAGTCTATGGCGTATAAGGAATGTTGGAGTACGCATGCGTCGCGTTCGCTAGCTGGGTGTGCGGCCGTGGTATAATACGGCAGAAAGCAGCACGCGTTCGCTCAGATCCATCGATCCGCCTAACCAAGAGCACACGTAACTAACATCCAAATACTCGACCGCCCGCGACTTTGCGGTTTCGCGTCGTGATCACAATGCAGCCACCGCCGAGAAAGGTAAGAATTTCCTACCCCTCTCATCCACTAATATCCTAATCCAACTGCTTATTACTCCGTTCCTCACACCAAACATCAACACTGCCGACTGTGTCACCCGATGAATTAATTCACCTATATTTTTTTCCTCGCGTGCTACTATCAAATTATATAACGTTAAACACGTTCATGTTTATAATTAATTTAACAGGATTTAATGATGAAAAACACTGCGTTTATCTCTGATTAACCAAAAGTTACGTATTAGTTTACGATGGTTATAAATGAGATACGGAAATTAATTGAAATAAGAAAACAGAAATAGGGACCCAATAAACTCATTTTTCAATCTCTGGTATAACCGAGTAAACCGCTGTTAGAATTAACATTATTTTTTACATTTTTGTATAATCACAACGTAAAGAGGTAGCTAATTTAAAGAATCCTACGATAACGTGAATGTAAATAATAACTTTAAGTAACTCAATGCGTATTAAAGCTCGGTACCGTATATTTTTGACAGGGAAAAAGATTTAATGCTTACAATAAACTATTGCCGATCATTTTCTTATGAAATAGTATATAAATAAAATCGACTTCTAAATTAATTTATAATGTTTGTATTTATAAAAAACTAGTTGATTTATTTGACTTAATTTTGGTTGTGTGTTTACCAGTTTCGTGGTTTCCCAGTAATTTTGATGAAATTAAATTCATTGACGAGTTCAAATTTGGTTCGTGGCAGTTTTTTTAAAGGAATTTTCATTTTCCTTAAAATAGTTTGTTAATATTACTGATAATAGAACCTTTCAAGTTACTATAGCTCATTTTCCCGCGATTATTCACTGTCTTAATCAATAATTTACTAATTATCATTATGGAATACAAAATAATTTATGGGAATATTTATATTAAATCCATAAGTATTTGTGTTCTAAATAACGAAATGAAACACTAGAACCACCCGCGACTTTACACGCTTTAATTATAATATTAAATTTAATGAGTGTGGAACATATTCCATGTCGCCCAGAAATAATATTGTTTCCTATCAATGAAAACAATTTAAAATTCGAATGAATGGTTAAGAAGACTACCTCAAACAGACAAACAAACTTTCCCTCTTTTTAATAATATAAACAATATTATTATTTTCATTTACACACAAATAGGCGAAGAGAAATCAGTACAGTACGTTTTTTTCTTTTGTTACTCAATCGATTTTTTTTGTTTAGTAATTTTATCGATAAAAACTACTGAAATAGTATTTTTCTCTCATACCACCGGCAAGCCAAAAGCTTTATATGAGTCCCGCTATTTGTCATACTTCACGATTCATACGTCTACAATTGACAATATGGCTATACTTAATACAGTTTTCCACATATAGAAAAAAGAACCAAGCAGAAATACAGATAAAAATATTAACACATGAACTTTATGCTCCTTATTATGGTTCAATTTCGACCACTGGACCTAGAGTAATAATAAATTGATAATAACAGTATATAATTGTATCAATAAATCTGTAGTCATGTCTGAACATTTAAGTTATTTCCAAATTTTGTGATAGATTTCTTTTATGAAGGATCATGAATATGACGTTACATGACGTTGATTGTCTGTATGTCTATCAGTTTGTATGCCCGGATTTAACTTAAATTTGACTTAATCGACGCCTATGAAATGTTATACATGATCTTGTATTATTCCTCAACTATTTGATTACAAGAATTATTAACAATATTTTCAAAGACTGTAAGAAAATATATATACAAAACCGAAGAACGTTTTTAACTCTCGACCAATATTAATGAAATTTTGAAAGCTGGGAGAACATACTTCACACAAGAATTAATATGCTATAAAAACATACTTTTAGATCTTGCAAACAAAGATAGTTACAATAAATTAAAAACATTCTTAATTCCCAAATGATTTTAATGGTATTTTGTACATTAGAAGCCATACCTCATTATAAAAAATTGATTAGGTATAAAAAACATAAATAATATTTAGGTCTATTAAAACAGAATAATTACTAAAAATTAAAATTTTCTTTCATCCTCAACCGATAATTAAATTTTGTACATGTCAAGTATATGTCACTTAGACGGAACGTAAGATATGAAAATATTGGCATTAGAAAACAATGTAAAAAATTAATATTTTCATTTTATCCCAAAAAAGTCGATATTTTTTTCGCTTTCCAAAGGACCGCTCTTAATAACAATTTTAAGAGGTCCTTCATCGAACTTTAATTTTTTTACATATAAGTAACATAGATTTTATTAAAAAAATGTTTTTCGTACTGACTACGCTATTGACCTAGCAAGGCCTTAACAGAAAATATTTTTTTAATTTGAGTAATCTATTATGAGTAATCTATCCAACAAAAAAAAAATTTGAAATAATTTTTGTTATATCATAGGAGGCAAACGAACAGATGGGTTACCTGATGTTAAGTGATCACCACCGTCCATAGACACTTGCAACACCAGAAGAGTCGCAAGTGCGTTGCCACCTTGTGTTTGTGGGTGGGGAAGGGGGAGGGGGAGGGGTGGTGGGTTATCCGGTGCTCTCACTTACCAAACGAAACGCAACATTGCAAGCACTGTTACTTCACGTCGGTTTTTTGCGAGAGGGTGGTAGTACTCCGGGCGAACCGACCCATTCATGCTGAAATCAGTAATAAGTTCAGTGTGGCTCTACCGCCTATAGAATTACAAATCTAAGTTAATACTCATATTTTAAAAAAATGCGCTGATAATTTTATTAAGCATTCCAAATTTTATAATACAAAAGTAAACATAAAAGAATGTTTCTTTAATCAAATAATTTTGTTTGAAGAGTGTGAGAATTAAAAAAAAATCGTTACGATACGTAATATCGAAATTAGTAAACAATAAAAGGACAGATAGAGGGCACAAGGGTATTATCGGAATTCGAAACTGTCAGATGATTAGCACATACTAAAATACGGTTAACTTGAAAATATAATCGTTGCATCGGTTTGGAAAAGTAAAACAATTGTTATATTTATTTTTGTTATATAAGCATTTTAGGCAATAACGATTTGCGACCCCATTTTTTCTTTATGTTACTTATAATGTTTACAGGTATATAATAAGAGAAATTGCAAACATTTTATAAAAATCGGTTGAAAATTAAATAAAATCTCAATATCATCGTTTTCTTACAAAAACTTAAATTGACAACCCCTGTATAAAATTTAATAGAAATCGATTGAGAAAAAAAAGAATAATTAACATATATATTTGACAACTATTTAACCTAATTCACTGAGAAATAAAATCAATAATACTTTATTCAGTTTACGTCCTAAGAAGGCATTTATGAAAGTCAAAACTATCACCAGTTCGGAAAACAACCCAGTCAAGAAGAACCGGCCAGAAACTCGATCGGGTTTATCTTTTTAACGTACATATATTTAAATGAACGTTTCCATCGTTTTTAATGGATACAGATAGAGATATGTCAGTTCCAGACATCATCGTTCACATATTAATCTACTCTATAAAATAGAGTTTTGACATCAAAACCCGTTCGACATGGCACTTGATTTTAAAGTCCGGCAAATCGGTAATATACTTTGGGATTTTATTGTAAAACCTAAAACTATTACCCTTAATACTGTCACTGCTCTTATTGAGTCTCAAAACATTGGACGAACAGTTTGTCACAGTTTCTAATATTTAAATCTTAACGGTCTTAAAAAAACAGTTTTTCAGAGTTTTTGCGATATGTTTTATCAAGTTTTATCATTAAATTATCAAGGATGTATAGGCAGAGAAGAGAATTTGCTATATATAGAGTGCATAGCCACATGTAATATATTTATCATATTATATGCATATTATCATATATATTTTAAATCGTTATTATTTTACAAATAAATATATTAAATCTGATCAGTCATTTATGTTCTATATACATATTACATTATACGTTGTTATTGTATGTCGTCAATGTTAATAACAATAGTTGTACGGGTCATTACGAACTAGTCGACAGCACTAAATACTAGGTCATTCATACTCTCTCATGCTATTTCAATATTCACACCTCATATATGAATGAGACGATCAGCGGTAAACTCATATTTGCCTGAAATTTCTTGACAAGGTATTGATGGAGATAATGATGCGGAATGTTATTCATATATTGTTTTATATATAAACATACAATCAATAAAATATATTCCCATATAAAAAAACACTATCTGCTGTCTACGGACGAAACATCTTGACTAAAATAAATGAAATAAAAAGCAATTATCTGATACAAGCCATGAGAATGCGTTTGTGAACCTTAAAACATGGTGGGTTTGAAAAACGACCAATTTATTAAATAAAAACCGGTAAAAAAACTCGATCTGGTTTATCATTTTTTTGTATATTTTTTATTACAAACTAGTTGCCCCCGCGAACTTTGTTTCGCCTTAATACTTTTTTTTCTTAGTCTACCTTTCTTGTAGATACATAACAACATATGGACCACTTTGCTATGCTACCCCAAAGAGACTGTTCGGTTTTCCGGAAAACAAGCTTAGAAAGCGAAATTTTTAAAGTAAACTCCAGTAAAATGGTAAAAGTACATGCGTCAACTCAACATTTAAAAAAAACATCGTAATTACGTATACGTTCAACTTGCTAATAGCAATTTGAAGTTGCGTTCACAATTACAGAAAAAGAAAACTGATATGTAGGCTTTTCCGTGCACTTTTTCAATTTTTCTCTCTATAAAAACCTTCCTCAGCGTTCAAGGAATAAATCAAATTAAAAATTCCTCGAATTGGACCAGCCGTCTTCGAGTTTTGCGCTTAGCAACATATTATGTGACTCACTTTTATTTATATAGATCATTGCTCACAGTCGTAATCTAGTGTGTAGAGAAATGTCATTGCCAGACATCACTATGGCTCATGTAATAGACTGCTATTAGGTACTACTACTATTTTCACACTAAAACCTGCCTGATAAAGTGCTTGAACTTATGACGGTAGGTGTTTTGAAACGCTCGCCTGAAATTTAAGTTCACTTAAATTGAAAGCCAGTCGCTAAGCATCTATAAGTAAACGTAAAAAGTAAAAGTCACTCCCTCTAAGCTTAGCGTGTGACAATAAGCTGACTTCAACGTCTATCTATAATATAATAAAACTGTAACAAAGCCAAATCTGTGTATTAAATATTTTTTGAAAATTTTGATCGGGTTAGACTTTGTTATCGATATAGAAGCCAAAAATAATCCTTTTACAATTTTTGACTGTCTGTCCCTATGAACACGTATCACTCAGAAAGTACTGAACCAATTTTGACGAAACTTGACACAGTGATAACTAATATTACACGGTTACATTTTTTTTTGACGTGTGGAAATCCCTTATGGATACGCCACGCTCTTTCCCCCCCGGGGAAAGAGGGTGGATTATGTCCGACTCGCACAGACTAAAACCCCACGGTGTACCGACAGACTGTTTTGTGGGGGCGGCGAGGGATCGTTCAAGCTAATCAACCTTGGAGAGCCACGGTCCGCCAACACGGTTACATCTAGGATACTTTTTGCCCCATAAAACGCAAGGGGTTCTCCGGGATAACGAAAGACAAAAACTTGTAGTTAATGTAAATAGACATTTTTACGACACCTTAGTACAAGAACCAGCAACGTTGGAAGAACGAGAATTTTAGAAAAGCTGGTTCTTTAATATGGAAATATATTATGCCCTTCCAAACAGAATTCAGGATACCTGGTAGCCGGTTAACGTTATGTTTTTTAATGCGCATCACATCTTTATAGGTCAATATTTTGATTTATAAATAATTTTAGGAACATTTTTTTTTCAGTAACTTTTAAACGCTATTAAAAACATGAATTTATCACTGCCAGACAATTTTGTTATTGACAACAATGTGCCCGATAACATTCTTTATAAATAAAATAATTCATTTCAAACCATTTTATTTTTTCCATTATTTCCTTTTATTAACCATTATGATATTGAGATTTCACCGTAAATAATGAAATACAACGATAAACGTAGACATATGACTTGGGACTGACGCCACCTTGAATACGTGCGTCTATAACAGGCGCTTCTACAATTATCGCTATCTTTATCACACAGCCAGTGTTGCGCTAAACTATAGCTATAGCTAAGTTATTCTCTACATATTATTTTTAATTTACCCTCTTTTATGTTAAAATAAAATAATATTAAAATTACACCTTTCTTAACATGGTTTGAACATGCTTTTTTATTTACAAAATATAGCATCGGACACTTTATTGTTATTAACAAAAATGTCTGGCAATAATAATTTCATGTTTTAGTAGCGTTTAAAACTTAGTGAAAAACAAAACATTCTAAAATTATATAAAAATCAATATTTTTGTCTGTAAAGGTGCGATATGCACTAATAAACGCAACGTTATATACAACGGTAACGTCAGCCAGGTAAACTTCGTTCCAACTGGGGGTCCATAGACCTCTCAAGCTTTTTTTTACATCACCGCCAATATATGTAGGTTACTTTTTATTTTAATTGAACCCGGTAGATAATGCTACGAACGGGTTGTAGGCTTATTTTAAAAGATTTCTCACATACCATCTGGGTATATGTTTGAGTGAGTCCCTTGATAGTTTGGATTTACAATTGGAAACGGTAGGTGTGGCTGCAATGGGGTTTTAGGTTTATGAAAATTTTTCGCGTTTAAAAATACAATTGAAACCGGTGATAACCGATTTGATGCAGATGAAGTTGCACGGGTCAGCTATTATAAAATAAAATTGGAATCTGAAAAAATCGAATACGAAAATCACCTGCGCACATAATTTAATTGATTTTAGAGAAAACGTAAAAGAGAGAACATTAACAAAAATATTTATTTATTCATATGAAATTAATTGAAAAAAATTGGAAAATTTATTCGATCTATGATATTAACATCGCGTTTTTAATCTTAACTTAATAATTGGTAAATGGGAACGATAAAGAGAAATTATCAGTAGACAAGATATCCAACTATAAATTTTAAATTCAATCTGCGTATTACAATACAGAATACATAATAAATACAGTCATTCAGATGATAGACAACTTGACGCATGTTAAAATTGAGCACAATATTTATTTAATTCATTGAATCATTTTGAATTGAGCCGTGGTCGCCTCCATATTGGCCTAGGTTGCTCTGCCGAGCGCTTTTCATTTACCCCTACTCCGCGATAATACGACATGCTTTAGCTGGATGAAAAAAATTGAGGTGATGGAAAATAGTTTGAAAGTGCTTTAGTTTATAACAGTATTTAATAAATAAAGTCGGGCATCTATTATTTCTTCATTTTAATAGTTGGTCATTTTAATAAAGCTGAAAATATTTGGAAATTTACAAATTTTTTATTACCCAAAATATGAGTAAAATTACACGTTAGTGTATTGCCAATACAATATGCATTACAATTCGAATATTATACGTAGTCTGGTGAAGGTGTAAAGAACTTGTCAGGTCAATAGCGTTGTCAGTTCGAGAAAAAAAAGATTCGAATATTATACCAAAATATGGGAGGAAACCTGCTAAGATGAGTTGTAATTTTACAAACTTCATGTAGTAATTACATGTAGTATTCTAATTTACCAAACAGTGAATCAGTTTTGAATTAAAAAATATTTGCTAAAACATTTCTTATAATTTGATTACTAGATTTTTTTGTAAAGTTACAAAAAATGAAAATGAATCTACTATAACGTGATTGGAAGTTTACAAGTCTTACTTGGAAATTTTATAACACAGGAATATTACCAAATTTTTTTTATTTCTCCTACACTAAATGCAATTTTACCGAACCGTAGGACAATTTTTAATAAAAAAAATCACGCTTTGTATTTATTATTGTCGCCGCGTGATGGTGATGCTCATAAAGCTAACGTGCCAACATTTTGTTGTCAGAGAATGGTTCAGGTTATTTTTGATTTTTGTGAAATTTATCTTTTTCGGCACACTAGAATATTGTTATTTCACTCCCAATTAAGTCAATTATATCCTTTTTTTTTTTTTTCTCGAACTGACTACGCTATTGACCCAGCAAGGTCTTAACAGCTTCACCGGGCTACTAAGGCGAGCGCTTAAGGCACTCAGCCGATTTTATTTTGACAACTAGCTCAAGGGTGCACGGCACACCTCGGCTTTGGCTGTTGCCTGATACATGCAATTCGCGATCTATCTGAGCTAACCTAAGCTAAGCTAACTATTCATACATATATGAGTTGTTGAAACATATATGTGTACCAAGCATACATACCTCAACAACTCTTATATATATTTCGTATCGGATAATATTCTAAACTATTTCAGTTTGATAAGGGAAAAAAAAATAAAACCCCTCCACTTGCCTGTGTATGCGTGTATGCGTGCATGTGTGTGGAGGTGATATGTGTAATGTTGTCGCAGTGATGTAAGATTTTGTGTCACTGTATCGCGCGAGCAACGTACTCAAGGGCTCCACGCCGAGGGAACGGACCTAGGCTTGAGCCGTTGCCGAGGGGGGCCTAGTCTGGTATCAATTATATCCTGGTTTGTTATTTGTACAGGCATAAGTGTGAGCGTTGAAGGCAAAAAATATTATTATTATTATTATTTTGAAAAATTATTACTAGTCTCCGAGAGTCAGTCATTATGATATTATAATATTTTAATTAATAATTATTACAATATGACAAATATGCTGTAATCTATACATATAATAAAAATGAAGTGTCTGTATGTAATATCTAAATAACATTTTTTTACTGATTGGATACGAAAGTATACAGGCTACTGATAACAAAAAAGCAATTTTTTAAAATTTTTGTCGGTCTGTCTGTCTGTCTGTTTGTTCCGGCTAATCTCCGAAACGGCTGGACCGATTTTGGTGGAAATTTCACTCGCAAATAGCTGAAATTACAGTGGGTTACTTAGGCTACTCTAAATTAGACTAGCTATTAACCGCGGCTATGTCTGTAATGCTATCTCCAAAACGGTTGGACCTGTTTTCACGGGACTTTCACCGACACATAGCTGCCCTTATAAAAAGTAATTTAATTTATTTTTATTTAGACTAGCTGTTAACTGTGGCTTCGCCCGCAGTACTGTCTTCAAAACGGTTAGACCGATCTCCACGAAATTTTTATTGACAGATATCGGACCTTATAAAAAGTAATTTCGTTTATTCTTATTTTTGACTAGATTCATAAAAAGTATTTCAAGAAATTTTATTTTATACTAGCTGATAACCGTGGCTTCGCCCGCAGTGTTGCCTCCAAAATGGTTAGACCGGTTTCCACGAGACTTTCACTGGCAGATAGCTGACTTTGCAAAAAGTAATTTAGGCAATTTTAGTTTATAGTAGCTGTTAACCATGGCTTTGCCCACAGTGCTTTCTCCAAAACGGTTAGACCAATTTTCAAGAGACTTTCACTCATAAATTGCTGACTTTACAAAAAATGATTTAGGCAATTTTAGTTTATACTAGCTGTTAACAGTGGCTTCGCCCGCTATGCTATCACCAAAACAGTTAGACCGATTTTTATGGGACTTTCACTGGTAGATAGCGAGCATTATAAAAAGTAATTGAGGGTATTCTATTGTAGACTAGCTGTTACCCGCGACTTTGTCTGCGTGAAATTTAGCAAGATTTCAACTCATTCTTTATTTTTAATAAGATAAATAATTATCAGCTTATTGTTTACAATTCGACATTATAATTATTAATAACTTTAATGATATAGAGGTCTTCCTAATAGGATCTTAGATTATAAACGTATTACGTAAAGAGTTCCATAATTCAATTTCTTGCGGAACAATCGTTTATTTTTTGTATAGTCACAAAATCTTAATTATAATGGCAATGTGTATTAAATGTAATGTAAATCTTTATAATAATATTTTAAATTATTGTTTCATTAGTTCCTTAAACAGTGTAAGTAAGCACTGAGGTAGTTATATGGTGGGTTAAGGTTCCAAATATATTGCCGATGATAAAACTAATTGGACACACTGTTAGTATTTATATATCTAATTTATATGTTACATATTGCTGTAGGTGGCATTTATGTCGTACTTACAATTGTTTTAAAAGAGCATTTCTATAATTTTACATGCTCTCACAATTTTATAGTTCTTTAATACAATTTAAAAAAAAGGCGTGCGGGGCTGCGGGCACAGCTATTTGTAAATATAAATAAAATTGTAATAAATATGTTGTAATGTCAGTATCTATGTAACCGTTTAAACACCTTCTTTTTCCTACTCCGCCATGACTGTATCTATATGTCTCTATGGTATCAACAAATTATAAAATCTAATATAGTAACTACAATATTGAAAGCAGTAGAATACAATATCTGTTCTTTTGAATTTAATTTTTTTAAAATTCGTATGTAATTTGTACCAAAGCCGAAAATGTTTTCTTTTATGTTTTCATTGTCGATTCAGATAGCCACTAATCATCCCCATATATTATTAATTATTCATTGAAAGTCATTTTTTCTTGAGATAATCATGCGGGGAATTATTAGAGAAGTAGTATATTTTTCTCCTAAATTTCAAGGAATTTGGGCCGCAACGCCGATGTGTGTATAATTGCTAAGTAAGCTACATTGTATTCAAACAGGTGTCAGCGTTTTCAGGCTTTGACAATATATAACAAAAATTTAAAACGTCGTTTTATACTTTCGATGAATGAAAATATTGATTTATGATGTTAAAAATATATTGGATATTACATATCTATTTATTTACATAACAGAATAGATTATTTCTGCGAAATCTAGTTAAGAGGTTATATTTAACTTGAACTGTGCTTCTGTTTCTTGAAATGTTTTCCTTTGGTGGAGTGTGATCCATCCTTGTCTCTGTGGCGACCTCGTTCCTATTATGTTGTCCCACTTTATTAGTTGTTTTACGAGTTGACACCACTATTTTTCCATTGCTAATAATTAATAAACGGTTTTTATCGTTCAGCTTTAATGTAGTGTACTGTCGAGTTATAGATTTGAATTTGTATTTTAAAGTAACATTTCCGAGCAGACGGTGCGGCGGCTCGGTTACCGACTCGGCTTTTATACCTTCATTTAATTTATTTCATATTATGTGAAACGAATTTATCTTGCCTTCCACGGTCTCCGTGAAAATGCTTCAATGTAATTTTCCAGTATGAAAGTGCACATTGCCTGAGGATATTCTTGACTTCAGAAGTGAACGAGATTGAAATCTCTGTGAGGTAGTAGCCTGTTTAATATCTTGAATTAAGGTAATATAAAATGTTCTCTGCTTTATTAAAGGAGCGCTGTGATAGTCAAAACCTATTGTTACGATGCAACGATTTAACTTGTGTGTTATATTAATATTTACTCTCTGTGTTATAATGTAGCGATACTAAAGGTTGGTTTGGTTTAGGGGTTACATCTTCGGGTGTTATGTCAATTAACATGACATTGAAACTTGCAATGTGGGTGAGCCTGGTGACGAAAAACACCGTATAAAACCATAGCATGTTGATAAGGTTTTTTCTAATAGCCGTTTGGCTAGGCTACTACTACAAGCTGAGAGTCTCTCGCCGAAGGGGGTGATAAACACGAGCATGTCCGTCGCTCCGGGCAGTTAAACTGCACAGGTCCATGTGGTGGAGGTGCATTATGCTGATGCGATTCCCACAGTTCGTTAGGGGAAGTAACACCCATTTCCCCTTGAGGGGTCCACCATCTTGACCCGTCAGGCCGCAGTTTGGGTCCCTTAGGAGGGGACAACACCTGTTGGAGGAGCAGATGTCGATTAGACCGTCCCTGCTCCTCCGGCCAAAAGGTGTAAGAAGGTACCATGGGGTTTTAGTCCGTGCGACTAGGGCATATCCATCCTCTGCTGCCCGGCGAGATGGATATCCGATAGGGATTTCCCCATGGAGAAAAAAAAAAAGAAAAAGAGCTATACTTGGGAGTCAATTCTCCTCTAGACTTAGTGTGTTACCTCGTCATCGAAAATGGAATATTAATGGAGTGAGTGACGATTAGAAAAATACCTTAGACTACATCATCGCTTAAAGTTAGGCGAGATCGTGTAACAATACTAGACTTAAGATATGAAAAAAAAAATATTACTAGTTCCTGTGACTTCTTATAAGGGGAAATGCTTTTGGTTTTCCATGAGAATTATATTTCGTACGTGAATGACAATTAGGTCGTAAGTAAGTAGGTCGTAAGTCGTAGGTCGTAAAGATCGTTTAATCTTTCCTCAACTTTAAGGATAGTTAAATGCATTTTATATTGACGACCTTTTTAAATTCATATAGTAAGTTGCATTTTAATATTCTATTAAGCATTTTAATCTTATAGAATACATTTATCATTTTCTTTCCCTTCCCATGGTTTAAGTTTAGTTTTTATTGTTTAAACAAAAATCAGTTTTAACTGAGTTCGAAAAGAGGTTTTTTTCAGTGTTTTACAACTACAATTTTGTGATTTACAAACTGGTTTGGAAAATCCTTGTTTTATTGGAAAGGGTATATTTTTGAGAGGGATATATTATTATTTTCAGGGAATTCCTTAAACTCAAATGTGAAATGTATAGTGATTGGGAGATGTGTGGGTTTATGACAATTTAAAACTAGGTAGATACCTATCTGACTGCGGTCAAAGACTTTCTGGTACAGTTTTTAGAGCAGAAGTTCTCAGACTTTTTTTTCTCATAGACCACTTTTAAAATTTAGCTAGTCCCGGTGGACCCCCTGACGTTTCTACCATATTCCCAAAACTCGACAGAAAATGTAAAGATTTGATCAAACTATGGAAATTAGCAAGTCTCGACTGTACTGAATATGGTATATGCAAGTTTTTACAAGTAACAATCGCTAAGCTTCTTAAAATATTATCTGCCTACATTGATGGGTGAAGTTAAACTAACGTTTTAGTTATTTACTATCGAATGCAGATAAATTTTCGTGAACCCCCGCCTTCCAATTGTGAACCCCTTTTTAGACCGTAGACCCCAGTCGAGTCTCCTATGTACCCCTGGGGGTCTACCTGAACCAATCTGGGAACTAAGGTTCTAGAGTAAGATTTTGAAGTCGGTATAATTTTTACTAAAACATATTTTTGTGTTATATAGATTAACTTTTTAATAAAATGAATGAAAACACGTATTCGGGCTTCAGTCTAGTATTCATTCACGATCACCATGCCCATGGTGATAAAACCATCAACATTTTTGTTTATTATAAGTTAGAAACTTTTGAAGATGTTGAAAAATAACATAAAATATTAGGAACGGCTAAAGTTGGATTTGAAATGTAATCAACACATTATACTTACACTGTGTTTTTTATTTTTTTTTCGAACTAACTACGCTATTTACCAAGCAAGGTCTTAACAGCTTCACCGGACTATACTTACACTGTGGTTACCACTATATATATAGTGACATTACTTTGTCGTGCCACAATAAGAAACAATGAATAATAATTTATTTTTTATTTTTTTATTTAATATATTTTAAATTTCAATTCATTTAAATTCAGTATATTTTTAAAATTTTATATATATTACTAGTTTCCCGCCCCGGCTTCGCACGGGTGTACTTAAAAGAATTTTTTTTTGCCTTTACAGTACGACCATGTAATGAAATATAAGGGCAATTCAACAAACGGACGTCAAACTGTCAATTCTGTGAATACTTTTGAAACACTGAATATGGGGCAATTAAGTTTGAAACGTGTATTTGTCATCACTTGACATTGGCGAAATTGTCTACATAGGTAGATACCATATTGAAAATGAGTGTGTGTAACCGGCACCGGAATGAAGTAAAACTTCGTTGGCGTTATAAGATATGACGATTAAGTTAAAAATAAATACATCATAATATGAGAATTTAAAAAGGCATTTATTGATGATGTAACCCTAGTAATAGATAGCGCTACAGATAATGAAGCTTTGATGTTATTTGTTACTTACTTACATTGAAACAATATGGCAGCACGGTCGCGCGTCCATATATACATAATTAATTCTATTGTATGATTTTTATTATTAAATTATTTTTTTTTCATTTTTTTTTATTGATATCATTGTAAACTATTTATTTACTAAATCAAAAATATTTAAAAACCGGATGGTACAGAAACGTGAAGCCATATTGCCGTAACGGACATCCGTTGCATTGTCAGCCAGTTACCTCCTAGTCGCGCTTAAAGAAGTTTTACTCGAAAAAAAAAACAAAGACTGCCCGCTGTCCCTCACTCACTTTTTTCCATAGAGACTTTTTATCAATTTTTTAAAGTTTTCTTTCGTTCTTCTCCTTCCTTCTCCTTCGTTATAAACACAATAAACAAAGAATTACCCAAATAAGTACAGCCACTCCGAAGTGATGTGTTCAAGTGAGTGAATGTATGCCAACAAAACACAGGTATGCGCGTTTACCTGCAAGAGATTCCCATTTACACCCCTTCCAGCTCTTCAGAACGTCTCGCTCGCAATGCGAGACAGTCTCAAATCTTAGGAATAGATATTCGCAGCGACCTCAATCCCAGGGATTATATACAGAGCGTGATCTCCACTGTGTATCGGAGACTCGGAATCCGGAACAGGGTGCGATGGTTTTTCACACCTGAACAGCTATATCTCCTTTATAAGTCACAAGTTCGGCCTTGCGTGGAATACTGCTCGCACCTTTGAGATGGTTCAGCAAAGTACCTCTTGAATACCCTAGACTGGTTGCAGAGACGGACTGGCCACATTGTTAATGATGCAGACATTACAGAGTTCATAGAGCCGTTTCAGTTGCGCAGAGACATTGCCTCACTGAGCGTGTTCTACCGTCTGTATCATGGCGAGTGTTCTGAGCTCGCGCAATGACTAATACTTCAATCCTGATTTGCTTTCTTTAGTTCTGAACAGATATTACTTCGTGTTACGATTATGTTACTTTGTCTAGGATATTCAATTACACTAATTGTTTTTTTTCATATATATCATAGGAGACAAACGAACAGGTGGGTCACTTGATGTTAAGTGATCATCGCCGTCCATATACACTAGTAACACCAAGGGGAGGGAGAAGGGAGGGGTGAGAAGGGGAGGGGATGGGTAGAGAGGAGGACATGGGCCTCCGGCGCTCTCACTGACCGAACGAAACGCAACAATTCAAGCACTGTTTTACTTCAAGTCGGTTTTCTGTGAGAGAGTGGAACTACCCCGGGTGAGCGGTCGGCTTCATTCATTCATTCTGAAACCAGTAATAGCTTCTGCGTGGCTCTACCCCTACTAACATATAAATAAAATAAACTGGCATTATGGTCTTTAAGTCATTTCTCTTCACTAGAAGCTTAAACGCGTCGTAAGGTTTGAGTCTCCGTCGTTGATAATAATACCCGTAAGCGATATTATTCAATTGATATCCCTTTTATTTTTACCAAAAGTATTCTAAGTGACATAACCACCACTCTAATAATTTCAACAGTGTATATTTAAGAAAGAATAATTACATAGAAATGTTTATTGTTATTTTTAAACATAAGTATTTGTACTACGTAACTATTATTTATTATAGAAGCATAACATAAGATATACAAATTAGACAATGGACTTAGGAAAATTCTCATATCTTCTCCTATAAATAAAATGATAAAGGTTCTCTTTATTCTATTACTAGCTGACCCGTGCCCACTTCGTTGGGCGGTAATATGAATTATCAAGCTACAACTTTTTTCTAGAACTCAATCATATATCTCTCATCGTTTGTAAGAAACGTTTTCGTTCGACCATTTTTTCTCCGACTCTCCAGTTATTAACCCCTACAACCTCACAAACTTTACCTCTTTATAATATTAGTATAGATTATAATATTAGTATAGATAATATAATTAGTTAATAGCTTCTGCCCGTGACTTTGTATGCGTGGAATAGTTCTCAGCGGAAGTTCTCAAAAGAAAAAATACCCCGATATTAAAACATTTTTCATTGTTGCTCCGCTCCTAGTGGTCGTAGCGTGATCATATATAGCCTATAACACTTACAAATAACGTGGCTTTCTATAGGTAAAATAATTTTCAAAATAGGTTTAGTAGTTTCTGCGATTACCCACTACAACGTCACAAACTCTCTTTATAATATTAGTATAGATTGCGCGAACGTGCATGTCACCTGATAGTAAGTGATCACCGCCGTCGATGGAGACCTGCGAAACGAGGGGAATCATACATACGTTGCCGGCCCTTAAGAAATAAATAGTTTCGATTCTTGGAAATTTGCAAATTATATTGGTCTGAAATCGCCGTCGTTGGGAGATCTGCTAGTCTTCCGTTGTGCGCGCATCACTCAAAAACTACCAGACAGATGTCGATTACATTATTTTAATTTTACTTATTAGACCTTCAGTCCGTATTAAAATATCTCCATCTTTATATATAAATTCTTCTGTACGTGTGTATGTCACTTAACTCCTCCTAAACGGCTGGACCGATTTTGATGAAATTTTGTATGCGTGTTCCAGTGGATCCGAGAATGGTTTACAATTGAACCCGGTAGGTGGCGCTGCGGTTGACTTTTCGTTTTTTTTTTCAATTATCACAGCTCGACAACGGTCGCCGGGGCCGCTTGTTTAATATAAGATAATAAAAAATTTGTAAACACTACGCGTTATATGATGTATGTTTTCTTGCCTTGGTAAAGTGGGGCAAATGTGGGCGATTTTTTTATCTATGCATAAAATATATTGTTAAGGTAATAAAATAAACGATGCAGACAAAATCATGAGTATCAGCTAGTTAGATATAGAATAAAATATGAATACACACTTGAGACAGAGTCATGGGGCGTAACTAACGAAAACCACTTGAACAATAATGCCAACATTGTTGTTATTTGAATATAAATAAAGATGTATGAGAGGGAATAATTCGCCATTTGAGTACTATGATATATCTCTCCATATACCAATGAAACCTCATTACCGTCTGTTTTTTCGCATGTTCAATAAATATCCAGACTCATATCGGTCGATGTTACTACTAAGTGATTATCACCGTGTACTCTTACATTTTTTATTGTCATAGCCGAAATAATTATAAATAAAGAATAGTATGATACCTTGATACTATAATGTAATGAATGTGAGATTACTGGTTCATTCCCGAAAGCTTAAATGTTGTAACTGAACGAGGTATTGTCGATCAATAATATGAATTTATTTTTAACCTATGACTTGATCATATTGATCTGAAATACTGATTTCTCTATGAATAGAGGAAACCTGGTAAATGAAAGGTTAAAGAACACACCTTACAGAAGTTTGACTCGAAGGTGGCATGGGGTGGGGCGTTCGCAGTCACTGTATTTGTGAAATTGCTGTTCGCAATATTGTATGTTATAATGTATTTCAATGGCTTTAGCTTGAAAACCTACTTTTTAAGTGTTTTTCGCAACTTTTTGCTTTGAAACTGGAGGGTTTTATTATTTTCTTCCTGTTAATTGTTTCATATGAAACCTTATTAACGCAATGTATTTTCTGGGTATCAAAAAGTTGATGTTGGGTCAGAATTTACTTTTGCGATGAAACTTAAATTCACAGAGCAAGTTATTAATAATTTAATTAAAATTTAAACATTTAAAATATACATTCTTTTTTAATTATTTTGTTCTTGTTTAAAACCTACAACAACTAATAAAAATATTTAAATATGTAACAAGTTTTTCCTTGTCACATACGTAAATTTGAAGAAAACATTATAAAATATATATAATTTCGCATATAATGCATGTACTTACAGACTCAATACACATCTCAAATTAGATATAACCTCCTCTATAATTTTTACTTACAATAAAACATTAAAGGAATGAAATCTTGAAATGTTGAAAAATGAAGTTAAAAATATTTGAGAAAAATAATCTTTGGGATCTTATAGGTGATTATAAAATACTGTACGATAGTTTCTCAGATTTTGGTCTGGCTGTTTTTCTGTTGGTTTGTTTGCACGCGTTTCTTATCACGTTAAAACTATTTGACTGATTTTGAAGATTTCTTGTATTTTAATGATACACTGTAGTAATATAGAGGAAGCATGGTTGTAGATATATACATTTTTAAATAAAAACAGATAACTGAATAATATATAAGAATAAGATATGTTAAAAAGATATAGTGACAGGAATTGATATTAAATAAAATTTAACCAATTTATTCTCTTTTGCGTACTTTTCACGACAATTTGTAGGCGGCGCTAAATATATCGCTATAGTAATTTCATATGTTCTAAGACCGTTATAAGGAAGAATATAGATAATAATAACATTGCATATTATGTCTATAAAAATTAATCTTATGTTTGTTAAGTTTTTTTCGAATTGGCTCAAATTAATTCTATGTAAACCTTATTCATTGTATGAGTTTTAATATTACTTTTATAGTTGTTAAATTCCGTATGTATGTAAAATTCCGATGTCCGTGGACTCGTAATTTTACTCTTCGTAAGCGGCTTCGATGTCGATGATTTTTTTTACTTATGAAGTTATCTGGATGGATCGATATGTGAACGTTGTCTGAATCTATATTTAAAAAAAATCCCGTTCAAATTTCTTATTATTTAGCTTTTTGGATATCTAAGACAGTAAAATCCTAAATTTTCAAACTACCAGCAATCCTCAATATTTTTTAATTCATGATTTATTAAGTACTGTGCCAAGACAAAGTCTGCCTACTAGCTCCGCTCGTTTACTATAAAATGATTCAGTGAAATAAACTTAACTTTTCTTAAAGGATTTTTGATTCACTGCTTTAGGGGTAAGATTAAACTTAAATTCGTTATTGAATAACATGGTTCTTATTCTTTTGTCTTTTAGTCTTTTAATTTAGCTGTTTTACCATTGACTTCGCCTTGTGACTTAATAATAATAATGCTAGACTGTAAGAGTCCCATTGTTGAGATAAAAGTCTCTTCCCGAAGGAAAATACGGAAATAATCACTACGCCAACTTGTGGCGTATTGTCGAATTACACACACAGAGAAATCTTCTAAATAAATTCTTAGGATCAGGTTAAAATTTCCTCACGATGCTTTTCTTACGCTGTCGTATATTGTTACCAATTTAAATTAGAAAATGTACACGAATTCCGAAAGATTCTTTGATACACCTTAAGATTGGAAAAGGTGGATATCGAATCATTATTCCACAAGTCAAAACCCGTCGATCAATACCACTTTATTCTTAGGTAAGATGCCTTATATAATAGCGAATAGATGAGAATTTCGGTGTATTCCAATTTTTTAAAGGGTAGTATATTTACTGGAAACTGATAAGGGTCGTTAGGTGAGACTTGCTGTCGAATAAGATCATCAGACCATTTTGCGTTCTTTTAAAATCCTATAGCAAATGACTTATTTAATAGATAAAATTCAATACATGACAATAAAATAAAAAAAATGGCTGTCTGTAAAGTCGCTATAAGGACGATAATTTTACGTGATAACGTCATAAAAAAACATTGATGAAAAATTGCATACTCTTATGAATTGAATTGAATTATTCTATATATAGATAGATGATTCACAAGCCGAACGCTTGGGCTGATCGCGCCTCTCTATCGCTTGCACCGCTCGGCTCAGGCGGAACGTGACTATGATTCATGCTTTTTCGTGCGTGCAGCCGCGCGGCGTTCACCGATATATAAAACGTTATCACGTCAAAAATGATACAAAGAGAGAGGTGTATAAGACACAGCTATCTATTTTGCCTAAATACCAAGTCTCGAGAGTAAGCTACGTACAATTCTCGTCAATCTTTTTTGCCGATCTCAATATAGTTATAAGTTCGATCTTGTGCGTAACATAATCAAGAGCTTAATACAAAACAAAGTTATCATAATTTTATGAGAATCCAAAATTGGCATTTATTTATCCTTAAGCTGTAATACATAATTATATCTAAATTTGTGTTCTTCGCAACTATATTTAAAGAGGTCAAAAAGTTTGAGGCGGAATCTACTTATATATTCAGGGTGTTATCTATATATTAATACGTGAAGCCTAAACTTTGTATCCCTTTTAAACGGAATTGGGCGAACGGATGAACGTGAAATTTGGCATAGTTAAAGTTTATATGGAGGGAAATGCAGAAACCTATTTATTTTATATAAAATGCATTAGAAGTACATTAAATTAATTAAAATATGCATTACTCACACTAATGCTTCAATTTTACACAACATATACACACATGTAAATAAAAAAGACATTTTGACATCTGTCAATAAAGGACCTCAAAAAAGGCTGTGAAGGAGGTTGCTATGCTCGACTGTATGTATTATTTTACTTTTACGTTCCAATTACCCTTTTCCATTCTACATTCAAAATGATATTAACCCTAATAAAATTGAACTTAAAAAAATCAATGAACTATAGTCGAATGTCGACCACTGGGCGCCCACTAATACTAAGTAATGTATCATTAGAATCTAAACGTGAAATATATAATAAGCTGTTAATATGATTTACTTTCATTCAACAAATCGTACAAATAGTATCGCTATCACAGTTATACTTTATTTATTTGCGTTATTACTTACATCAATTGCCCCAGACTTCGTACGAATAAAATATACCTTATGCTCCTTAGGGATTAAGAAGCTTTGTATTTTTGAAATATTTTATTTACAAAGAAATCAGCAGTTTAATGTATGAAGGAGAATATTTGTCAGTAAACAAGTAAGAATAGTGTAAATAGTCAATGTGAATTAAAGGACGAACAAAAAGTACGTTTTAACAGACGTCAAAAGGTCTTAAAATTGAAGTTGTAACTAAAAGAAAGTGATTGACGTGCAGACGGAAAAATGGGGCATTAAGGTTGGCATATAGTGAACGATTTCTAGTCTGCGTGTGTCTATTGGTAATTCCTTTCCTCCTACATGAATTGATCGATTTTGACTTTTTTTTTTTGGACTTAAGTCACATATATGGTTCTTAAGTATAATTGGAGTTGTTGTCGAGATATAGAATTATTTTTAAATTGTCGAACTATATACTTTAGTAATTTTCACAATAAAGATATAATCCCAAATTTGCAGTCCATATTAAGGGTTGTAGCAAGACATCCGGTCGATTGTATTTGTATGAAAATTGCTCTAACGATTACGACCAAATTTTTGAAGTGAAAAGTCCTTTAGGCGCGTTGAGTGATTTTTGGTAGGGGAAAAACTAATAGGTTCGCGTCACCGTTGACCTCGACATGCTCGTGATATATTGCGTTTGCGCCCGACTAGCGACTTTTTTCTCTCGTACTTAAGTCGCATCGTCATTAAAATTACAATAACTTTTGATCGATTGAACCGATTTTAATGAAACCAAGACTAAAGGTTACTCGAAGATATGCTTTATGATTTTCTCAAAAAGGTTTTATCATGAACGCAGTAACTTATCAGTGATGCGTGTTCAAACATACAGACTGATAGACAGACCGACAGACAGACATTTTTAAAAATGATTGTAATGTATTTTATTACTTACTAGCAGGCCCGATAGACCTTGACTCGCCCTGATTATAAAAAAATTCCTGACAAATTATATACCAAAACCTTACTCACGGATCACTTTATCTACTGGTAAAGACCGCAAGAAAATCCGTTAAGTAGTTTTTGAGTTCATCGGGAACAGTCAGACAGACAGACGCGGTAGGGGACTTTGTTTTATACTATGTATTGAAAATGATGAAATTCCTAGACACGACCCAACATTTTTTTTACAAAAATCTAAAAAGTAGAGTTAGATTCACATTGTTATTATATGTATAAATGAAACAATATAATACAATAATATACCATTTATAAAGGCTTTCTTAGTTAGCTATTATTATAAATTGAACTACACAGGTGGTTAATGTCCTTTACAATAAGAAAGAAAGTTAACTTTAAAATGGACATCACATTAAAATTGACAAATGTCTTTTTCTTAGATTTTTATTAGACCATAATATCTATAAAGTTCACGACGCGACGTGACGTCAGCTGTATATAGCATTTTTAATTATACCCTTTGCACGACAATAATATAAATAAATAGATTATAGCACCAACGTACAAGATATGGTGGTAGAGCCACGCTGAAACTATTACTGGTTTCAGCATGAATGGGTCGGCTCGTCCGGGGTAGTACCGCCCTGTCATAGAAAACCGACGTGAAGTAGCAGTGCTCGCATTGTTGCGTTTCGTTAGGTCAGTGAGAGCGCCACAGGCCCACCTCCCCTCTCCTCCTCTCCCTCTGCTCTCCTAATCCCTTCCCTCCAAAGGGTGGCAACGCACTTGCGACTCCTCTGGTGTTGTTAGTATCCATGGACGGCGGTGACCACTTAATATCAGGTGACCCACCAGTTCGTTTGCCACTTATGACATAAAAAAAAAGAAAAAAAAAGAAAGTCACTTACCGAAACAAGAATATGTAGTGTAGTTCGCATGACATGAAATCACAAGAACATTGAGAGGGTAAAGCGGGCGCGACCACTCAAGCGACTGTAAAAGCGGTAACATAACTTTGTTAGCGGCTGGATATTCTAGATAAAAGTGACTAAAAGGTGAACTCTAACTTAAAACATAATGTTATTATTGCATACTTTACAAAATATATTGCAAATAATTAATAAGAACGATACGGGAATGTAATTTGATTAAAAACAAATAGGGTATATTGCTATAAATAATTATTCGATTAAATATTTTTAGTAATTTTTTTATCAGATCGTAGGACGATTATATTCGAATGGATTGAGACTACCATACAACAGGTGCAATACGCATTATTGTGGTACGCTTAGGCTGACGCAGTGACTCACGTTTACTTTGTTGCGTTTCGGATTCAGCTAGGTTTACAGGCCGGCATGATAACGACGACAGTCGATACACTGAAAATCTCTCGATGGTCGCCATTGTTTTTGGATTGTAATGTCTTCACCATCAAGTTAATTATCATAATTCTGTCGCGCTACCGATAAAAATCTTCACAATAAAACGTCCGAATAAATAAATAATCATTTATTAAAAAAATTAAAAAGGCAAAATAATCTGTATTCACTTTTAGAGGGTTAACTTTAATTAGCGCTCGGTATGCATTTGCGGGATTCATTGTTAGGTGACTAGGAAGTTTCCCGAAATATTCTCGTTAGAAGTTCTGGTATGTTCTGAAACAAACTTTGGATCATGTCAAAAATAAGTAGGAATGTGAATGTACAATTATGTATATATGTTTTTATTTCTTTTTACCGAATTGAATAAATTAATAAAGCATTTAACGCACCGAAGGGCGAGAAAACTTTCTGTTAAAAAATGCATAAAACCAGAAGTTATAATTTCATAACAATATTAAAACATTTTTTTTTGTCAATTTAGATTTGATTTTTTAAAAGAAGAATAATTTTTATATTAATCTCTAAGTACGATATTTTCTTTTAAATGTATTCCAGTCAAAAAACAGCTTTATAATAATTCTTTACAAAGCCATAACATGAGAATTGAACATAAAACAAAAATATGTGTTCACATTCCTGTCTACTAAAAGTACAATATGAATTCGGCGTACAATATGAACGAATACCAGAACTTCACATTTTTCTTTGTCCGCTTCACGTGAAATGCACCGATATTGAAAAGCAGAGCTATGTCAAATAAAATGAGTTATACACGAAATAATATTAAATAGAAGTTGTCCCTTTATATATATGTCATCGATTATGTGTGCATTACTACTCAACAAGATTTTTTCGTGGATTCAGTAATGGCGTTAATAAATGACAACTCCAAATGTAATGTCTAAGATGATGTTTAATCTAATAGCAAAGGGTATGAAGGTAACAGACTAACCTCTCTGACGACCTTTTATAAAAGTAATATAAAATTCTCTCTCCTTAAGCCGCTCATGATGTATTTAGTAGGACTGAGGCCCCTGGAAAAAGCGAACATCATACACACAGGTTGAAAGCCTCGCTCTAATATTAACTTTTCATCTTTTGAAATACTTTAATAACTGCGACGTTTCTACAGATAGTGATTTAAGCCGGGAAATAGTTTCCCGCCGCAATCGCGGAAACAAAGTGAATACTGTCTGCAAACGGTGCTTTGATTTCCGCACGCCGGATTCAATTTTATTACGGTTATTGCATTTTTACATTCATTTCGCTTTCAACGTTAAGAAAATAATTTTATAAAATGCCAATTTAACCTGAAGCCATCTGAATCTATATATTTATTCATATAACAGGATTATGCACTGATAGTTGTTTTATACCTTATAATTTTTTTCGCTTTTTGTATAATGTACTAAAAGACCCGACCACGCATTGATGTGGCTCAGTTATTATATCATTACATATTGATAAGAATTCATAATTATTGTTGATAATATGACCAATAAACATCACTTAACAATTTAAATTGTTCTTTTTTAATATAAGCAACTGCTTTTTGTGACTTAGAAATAAAAGTTAGACATATGCGATCGCTTACTTTTTTGTAGGTATTATCAAACTCTACATTTTTTTTCTAGAACTCAGTCATATATCTCTCATCATTAAGGCAGTGTTTGTAAGGCAGTGTTTTTTTTTTGTTCGACCGTTATTTCTCCGATTTACTTTGCAAAACCGACTACCACAAAATAGTTGTTTCATTTTTCGGGTAAATATGGCATATGGCACTCATAAATAACGTGACTTTCTATTGGCACCTACATAAATTTTCAAAATTGGTTTAGTAGTTCCTGAGATGTCCCCCTACAACCTCACACACTTACAAACTTTACCTCTTTATAATATTAGTATAGATAATTCAAGATTTTCAAAAGTTAGCACTTAATAAATAAAACTTTCAGTCGTATAACGTTACACATCAATTAAAAGTTCGCAAAAACATCAATTCTCGAGACAAATATCAGTATTTAGTACGAGAAGACTTTCTTTATTAAGAAGTTATGTGAGAGCTCTCGATGTTGTGAGTTACTTGATATTATAGAAATTTTACGCAATATCCCTCCGACGACTAATTTGTACCCACTCGTAGAGAGGCGAAATAGAATTTAATTCAATTAATACCTATGTTGCACTAATTGGAAATGCAATACGTTTTCGTATTAATTTGTACTTACTATACACAAATTTAATTTAGTTTATAAATACACTATCGTCTAAATGTTTTTAAATTAATATCAAATTAATAAAGTATGAAAATCTTCTAATTTAAAGTTTGTTATTATAATATGTCTTCATAAGTTTTTTTTATTAATTTTATCTTTGTTTTTTTAATCAAATATATACAACTAGCTTCTGTCCGCGACTTCGTCCGCTTGGGTTAACGCTAACACACAGCGGAAGCTCTCAAAAGGAAAAAGAAACCCCGATTTTGAAACATTCTTCATTGGTGCTCCGCTCCTTAGTCCTATATATAGCTTATAGCCTTCTTCAATAAATGAGCAATCTAACAATGAAATAATTTTTCAAATCGCATCAGTAGCCCCTGAGATTAGTTCGTTCAAGCAAACAAACGCTTCAGTTTTATAATATTACTAGCTGTTACCCGCGGATAGGCAATGTAAAATTGTCAGTAAGTACATTACAGAAATGCTCTTTCAAAAACATTTATAAGTACGACCGCACGCCGTCTATTGTAACGTGTACATTAGATATGTCGATACTAACAGTGTGTCGAATGGAATGGGATTTACTATCAGCAACATACTTGGAACTTTACTCTACTATATACCACCCTCAATGCTCACTTACACTTTATAAGAAAGTAATGAAAATATTAAGCTATACATTATCGAACAATATGTGTTTAATCTTTTATGATATAGATATAATATACCTATATTATCGATATAATTAAGTTATTATTATACGTTGCTATAATTTAAATTACATACAAACATATGACTTTCAATTATATTTATTCTTGGAGTCCAATACAGCACACGCCTCACGTGCATTTTTACAGTAAACAACATATTTTTGATCAATTTCATACGGACAAATGCACAGTTCTCCACTACATAATGTAAAACAAAGTTTCATGGGGAAGGTATAATTTGTCAAGGTTTTTATTATTATCAGGGCGGGACAACGTCTTATGAGCCCGCTGGTTTATAATAAAATAGCTCATTAGTTAATTATCTCCCCGTAAAATTCCCGTTCAAATAGGTCCAACTAATTTGGAGATAGCACTGCGGACGAAGTCTTGGGTAACAAAATAAAATAGTCTAAGTGACTTCTTATAAGGTGAGTTATTTGCCAGTGAAAGTTTTGTGAAAGTCAGTTCAAGCATTTCGGATATTCCACTGCAGCCGAAGGCGAATGAAAAACCTAAATTACTTCTTATGAGGTCTTCTATCTACCAGTGAACGCCCCAGAAAATCGGTCCAACTATTTTGAAAATAACACTGCGGACGAAGCCGCGAATAAATAAAATAGCCTATCACCCGCTATAATTTATAAAATATATAAGTAAAATTCCCGTTAAAATAGGTGGTCCAGTCGTTTCGGAGATTACCCAGAATAAACAAAAAGACAGACATACTGACAAAATATTTAAAAAATTGACAGTAGAAATATTTTGTTGTTGTTTGTAGCCATATCCATTCACCAAAAAGCTGTTATTTTAATATTATATACACACACTTTATTTTTATAATACGTAATATTTTTAAAAATCCAAAAATTGTAAACAAAACTAACCTAGAATAAATTTTTTGTATAGGAACACAAAATAATCTTTGAAAATTTCTGCGATAAGTTTTTACCACGGCAACGTATATCTATAATATTAACGCTAACATGCAGCGAAAGCACTCAAAAGAAAAAAAAATTTTTTTGAAACATTCTTCATTGGAGCTCCGCTCCTATTAGTCTTAGCGTGATGATATATAGCTTATAGCCTTCCTCGATAAATGAGCTATCTAATACCGAAAGAATTTTTTAAACCAGACCAGTAGTTACTGAGATTAGCGCGTTCAACCAAACAAACAAACTCTTCAGCTTTATATATTAAATATAGAAGTATAGATTTTTTTTTTACAAAAATCTATAGCTGGTAGGAGCTGGATAGACACTGCAAGGAGTCGCGACACTTCGCATTCTCTGGAGTAGGCCTTTACCCGAAAAGGGGTCCACGAAAAATAATGACAAAAAGAAATTGTATTAAAAAAAATGTAACAATGTAGTGGAATAAACAGGCTTTTTTATTTTATTTATTTATTTATATATTATAGAAGTATAGATGATAGAAGTCTGCCGTTGTGTGCTCTTCACGCAAAAACTACGCTTAGTTGCTACGCGTTTATTTTCTGCAGAAGTGATGCAAGTGGTGTGGGATGCATGCGCAGGAGAGGAGAAATAAAAAAACAACATTGTTTACAAAGATACAAAATTGTAAGCATAGTATATTTTTGCTTTCATTCTTTTATAATGTTCCTTTGAATTCTCCACTGAATCGAATATTATCACATCACAATACTAAATCCAAAACCTCGGATTTAGATTAAAAATCACGGAAAAAAATGAAAACAGATTCGTAGATGTTTTAATATACTTTTTCCTTTTAAATATTCTTGGATATTTGTTTCACAGCATACAATGAATAGTAAATATCTATAATCAAGATTGCACTTGTGTTTTTCCTAAATGTATCTCTTAAACTGTTCTAATACGCATCTTCTTCGTGTTTGGAATAAATTAATAGATAAGGCATGCAAAGACACGATCATCAGCTAGCCTAAAGTTATAAAATAAGACATTTTATTTATTGTTGACAATAGATGTACAAACCAGCTATTTTAACTTTTTATCTTTTCTGAACTGTGTCCTTGTTATATTGAGGCGAGATTGAACTATAGGTACAAATTTAGTGGGTATGTGGGCAATAGATTTCTATCAATAATTATTTTACGCATTGATTGGAATCCTTTTCCATATAACGTTTCTATGTCTAGAGATTGACAATGTAAGTAGTAGTCGCGCGATGCAATCAAATACCCTCGTCGCGTCCCGTCGTCTCGCTAATAGACATAAAAATACAACTTCTGGTTCAAGAGAATTGTCTTTTTTTTCTATAACAGCTTCATAATAGAATTCTATGTCTTTACGATAGAATGTATGCTCGATTCATCGGTTTAAAATTATCTTCACTCTTAGTTGTTCCAATCATTCGTATATAACCCAATAGGGGTTCGTATACACATATGAGACATAGTCTTGCTAGTACCGTCGGTTGCGGTGAGTTATCGACTCAGCACCGCAGTATTCGATGACACGTACACCTCGATAGGGATGTCCTGTGTTAGACGGGTTACGGTATGCGGGAATCTGACGTTCAACCGACCATCATAGAATTTACTCGTAAATTCTATTGTACCGTTTCGAACTAAGCGAACTGGAGAACTATATATATATTTGCGTTCTGGAAAATAAACAGACATTATTTAATTTTGTATATTAAAAGTGATCTATGATAATTCGTGAGGCACCAACACACAAACGTTTGTTTTTATTTCTGTGTAAAACTAAGATGAAAATAATTGGGATTTTTTTATATACATTTATATGAGTTTCCATATTTACCAAAATAAATTGTATATGTTACAGTATATAAACGTTTACTGTATCAAGTTTCATCAAAATCGACCCAAGTTTGTGAGAGTACGTAGTTTGTGAGAGATACGCGTATAAACGAACAAACATAACAATTTCAGTAACCATGGAAGAGATTTCTGTCCTCGATTCTGAAGCTTCTCAAAATATTAATTCTCAGGTATATGTAATGCAAAGATTTCATCTATTTACCATTTTATTATAAGTATATATGTCGCTGGTTACATTCAATTAGGATAATGTAATTAATTAACCGGTAAAACCATTCTTAAAAAAATCTTATCAATCCAAGCCGAATCAACGATACCTTAATAATTTTCATGCTAATTTGTTGGTCAGTTATTGTAGTATTGAGGATCAGTTTACATTGTATTGACGGACGTCATTCACTGCTACGGCGTAGTTATTTTAGAACAATGGACGCATGATCAGCAAGCTAGCTCGTATGACGTTGTATAATAGATGATACCGGATCTATCTACTCGGTTTGCTTTGTAATATTGACGTGGTAAAATTAATGAATATATATTCAAGTTTACTATATATCACATTTTCAATTAAATAATTTTGTAATCATTATTACATACACGAACTATTTTCTAGATAAATATTGTATAAGATAAAAGTAATGTAAAAAATGATTAGATACAAAAAAAATAAAAAATCTTATAAATAATCCTTCAGGATAATTTTTTTACCCACGCGACCATGTATCCGGTAATAAGCAGTGCGCAGTGCCCTCAAATAGAATTTCGAAAGTATCGAAAAATTGCCATAAAACCTAAAAAAATGAAAGAATTAGAAAAAAAATTTTGGTAGGCTTTACAAAAAAAATGGATTTTTTAATAGGTCAAAGTTATCCAAATCCAAAATCTTATTTATCTTTCTTGAACAGTTACCGTGTCGCACAGTGGTTTTTGTCTCTGCAGTTGGAGGTCGTAAATTTTATTTACTAATTTACAATTTTCGAAAATCAGCGTGCCCCTAAAAAAGAAGCAACAAAAAAAGGCCTGGTAATAAATAGGTATTGTGTGTGCAAGTCTGTTATGAATTAATTTGAATATGACAAATATGTATTACATATATCATAAATACCTTTGTGATTTGCAAAATATACATTCCAATTACGATTCGCCATACAACAGATTATCATCAATAAAACGGTACAAAATTTTTTGAAGATATGTCCATAATTTTAATACTTTACCCGCTGTGGATAGTAATTATATTAAATATGGAAGATCTTTAGAAATCTATGAACTCGTGCCATAGATAGAATTTGAACTCATACAAGTTCAATTGATTCGCTCGTCACAAAGCGTTTCACTCGGGCTTCCATACGTAACTACAGCAGTGCCAATAATGCTATTGAGGTACCAGAGAGCATATATTCCGCTCTTGTATTCTGTGAGGTAAATTAATTAACAGACGCGGTGCGCTCCACTATTATTTTTATTTCGTTTCCGCATATAAGTTGCCCATACATATTTTAATAGTTGTTTTAAATATTTCAGAGTATACCACAGTATATTAGAATGATGTATTATACAAAAATAAGAAGTAAATACACCTAAACAATAAAAACAATTTTGATTCTTATAAAATGTCTTTACATAACAGTTTAGATATACATACAATATAAATATATCTTACTATAGGTTTGCTTACCAAATTATTTATTAACCCGAATTAAACCAGTTTTATCGTGGGTATAATTGTCAAGGCGATACGTTTTTGAAATAGTGTTATGTTTATTATTGTATTATATTTATTAGAATATTATATTATGTCTTTTTCTTAATTCTTCGGTATGAACAGGAATCGAAACAAGTTTTTACGACTTTTAATGTATTATATAGCCCTTTAATGCCGATTCGACTATACTTCATTTGCATAAACTTTCATTATCGTCTAGCTGCACCCCCCGCTTTTTATGAAGTAATTATTTTCGATTTAATGTTTTTATAATATACGAGTACTCATATTTTATAAGTTTTTAACAATTCCTGAGAGTATCATTGATAACTCTTATCTTATACTATCGATTGTGAAATATACTCGTTTATAAATTTTCGTCACAATTAATGAAATGAAATTTTAAATTTTCTAATAAAAATAATTATGTTTTTTACAATTTAAAAAAAATATAATCGATAATTTTACAGCCTAACAGTTTTGGAATGGCACATACTTATCGTTTACGTCAGTCATTACAGCAAGTTGACAAATAAATATGTTTTCCATACTTTCTAACTTTTTAAATAAAAAATAAAAAAAATTATTATTATTAGCATATACTTTAAAAAATTTGATTTTTTTTTACGGTTTGCAATGATATTTTAAACAATTCTTGTACTACAATTGAAGAATTACATCAGCTTCCTTTACATAAAAATAATACAAATCGGACAAGCCGTTTTTGGGTTCACACCGTATAAATAAACATACAAAAAATATTTTCTAACGTCATATTTCTGATCAGTGACCCATATGATAGTTATCTATACTTAATATATAAAGCTGAAGAGTTTGTTTGTTTGGTTGAACGCTATGATCTCAGGAACACCAGTCCGATTTGAGAAAATCTTTCGGTTTTAGATAGCTCATTTATCGAGGAAGGCTTTATATAAGAAGGAATAAAAAAAATAGAAACTACAAAAGTCGTAGAAGGTTACTTTAATTAATATAAAATCGATTCTATGGATCTTATGTTCTTTACTCCATTTCGCATTTATTTACTTATTTATATCAAGTAAAATGCCGCTAAAAGTTTATAATATAAGGTAATATAACGTATTTGAACGAATAAAACGGTTAAATATTACGAAATTGATGAAGACTCTAAGAAAAACAATCAAAGGATATAAGACATTATGCCCCCTTAATAAGTTCGCAGAATGCAACAAGGTAAGCAACGCATGGAGCGGAGATTGCCTACCGAGGCTATTACTATACATTGTCCCGTGGCATTGGTGAGAATTGCACCCATTATCGTTATTTATCAATTGACGCGTAGAGTGGTCTATATGCATGATCAATTTGTCATATACACGTATGTTTGACGACAATAAGTGATATAGTCTCATGCACTGCAATCTTTTATCCATTTCAAAGCATAATCCCTTCACGATGATGAGCCAGTTCGGAACGTGTTGCGATCGCTCTAAAAAGGTTAGCTTTTTTATATCATCTCATTCATAACTGTAGGCTTAAAATGTATCTGAGTATTAAATGTCGCGAGCTGATTTATTATCGATAATTTTTTTTAACTTTTTTTAAAATAAATAACGTAATTATTTTTACAAAATTATACGAACTACTTCATACGTTCAGTTACGTTTACCGCGAGTGTTTTTATTGTCATTATTATAGATAATAATATAGATATTTTTTATAAATACATTATTATACTATATTTCTATGAAGATTCCTAATAATTTTATCTGTTTAAAATAGTAAATGTTAGAACTATTCATACTATATTTCATACTGAAGTAAGTGATCTTAATAATGCTGGAACTCATTAAATTAACTAGATATTAAATAAAAATTTTGGGCCATATTTTTCGACTTATTAAATAAAACATCGAGATCACATAAAGCCGTGCTTTCTGTTACTTCGTAGTACATAATTTCATCTATAAATTAAAATCTTCTAAAAAAGTCTTTTATTTATTTAACTGAAATTATTGTCTGAATTAAACGGAAAACCATAATTATTTCGAAAATAGGTATCATTATAAAGGTAAAGTGAATAATAAAGGGCTTTATTTTTACGCCATTCGACGGCACGCTGAAATACGGTCCAATCCAATTATACGTGCACTTCGTTGCTTCCTGTTGCATTTTGCTCTCGGGAAAGTTCAGGTTGAGTTAGTTATACATCCACTGAAAGTATGCTTTCAATCTATTTGCGTGCAATAATTTTCTTTATTATTTTACGATACGTGTGGTATAATATATAATTTAAAAATTAGTACGCGAACGTACGAAATATAAGTTTTGTCAAAAATTTTATTAATTTTGTTTCGAACTGACTACGCTATTGGCCTAGCAAGGCCTTAACAGCTTCAGCGGACTACTAAGGCGAGCGCTTAAGGCACTCAGCCGATTTAATTTTGACAACTAACTCAAGGGTGCACGGCACACCTCAGCTTGTGATATTTTATGAAACAAAATACCTTTCAATATAAATCAAACCGATTTAGGTTTGAAAAGAGCCTTGTAATATTTTTATTTACGTAACAAACATTACTATTAATTAGGAACTCAACCGCTCGCTAATCATAAGTATTTAAAATTGAAATAAAATATAAAATAACATAATAAACAATTAAAAATATGCTTTGTATCATTACATAGTATAAAACAAAGTCCCCTACCGCGTCTGTCTGTCTGTCTGTTCGCGATAAACTCAAAAATTACTGAACGGATTTTCACCGCGGATTTTGCGGTTTTCACCAGTAGATAGAGTGATTCATGAGGAAGGTTTTCGGGCCCGCTAGTATTATATAATTAAAAACCATAATATAATCGACTTTAGATTGAGTGTGCGAAATAAATTGTATTCCGAATTTGAATTCAATTGAATACTTATTTACATTTAAATATAAATACTTAAATATTTAAATTTAAATACTAACTTATAAGAGTATAAAGCAAAACTATGTAAACTTCTAAACTTTAAGAGAGCTTACTTTATTATATATCTGAGAGCTTTACAGACAATTTCCGACGTAGTACGCTGTTGTTTGATACTTTTTTTATAAGGCATCTAAGTGCAGCAATCTCTGAACATACCGTGTATATTGGGTTACGGAAGTACTATAAATAAATACATTTACTAACAATATATTTCAAAAAAGTTTAGTAAGGTAATAAGCCTTGTCGATTTTTCCAATAAATATAAGTTATCGGGAAAAGAAAGGTTCAGTTCCAGCCTGAAACTTTTTTTGGTACCTGAAGTTATTATTGGTTTCACTATAATTGGGTCGGCTCGCCCGGCGTAATACCACCCTCTCACAGAAAATCGACGTGAAGTAACATTGATTACACTGTTGCGTTTCGTTCGGTCAGTGAGAGCGCCGGATACCCATGGATGGCAGTGATCACTTACCATGAGGTGACCCGCCTGTTCGTCTGCCCACTATAATATAAAAAAAATAATGCTTATTAGGTATAAATTTCAACTATGCGGAATACAGCTGATTTGCGGCAGGTATAAGAAAAAATGTACTTATAGATAATTGTCTAGATCAGGGATTCCCAAACCGGGTTCCGCGGAACCTAGGGGTTCCGTAGAATAGTGATTATGGTTCCGCCAAAATTATTTATTATTAGCTATTAAATAATACCATGGTATAAATATTATTTTGAGATAGCACAAAATATGTGATGAGAAGGACTCATTACTTTTATGTAAATAGGTAGGTAGTTAGCAAGCATTTAGCTCGGACTATGTATGGCCCAGAAGCGCACCTAGGCAGATACAATTCACTAATGTGATTAAATTATATCACAAATTTCTTTAAAAAAAGTGTGTGTGTGTACTTATATACACGCGTTAGAAGTTATACTTCTTTGGAGTAAACAGATAAAAATCTTTTCAAAATTTTTACCTTGGCCTTATTCTACGTTTGTAGAAAAAACTACACTAACAATTGAAAAAAGGTATTTAATACATCGAAAGTTTTATTACAAAGAAATACAAACAACAAGTACGAAGAAACAAAATGTTGACTATAGCTAACTTCAGGGTGTCGGTTTTTCGTGACGGTGTGCGCGCGTATCGTAATAACTTCAGGATGTCCGTTTTTGGTGACGGTGTGCGCGCGCATCGTAAACATTTACGCTCATCATTTTTCTATAACGCGCCACAAAAAGTATAACTTCAAAAATTCTTATATAAATTTCAGTGTTGATTTGTAATCATTTGATATGGGGTTCCATAAAATAAAAGGTATTTGGTTGGTGTTCCGTTATCTTTAAAGTTTAGGAACCCCTGGTCTAGATGATACAAGAAGCATACATTAATTTGTTCTTGGAGTTGCCTTGGATTATAAGAACCAGTCCCTTTTGTACGTTTAATTTATTATCTTTTCCGATCTTGTACCGTTCCACAATTTATATCTTACCAGTGTACGTATCTATTGAAAATATTTGTTGGATTTACTCTCCTTGAATAACGTTCGAACGATTGGACGGTTTCTAATGAAAGTCGGAATAAAAGCAGACTAAAGAATATTACATGGGACCATTTTATAGCGCTATAAAAATATCTCATAAATTATTATTAAAAACGATCTATAATAAATAATAGTAAAGCAATCGGTATCCCAATAAGATTACAGTTACAGTAAATAAGACCATTAAATCATAATACAAAACCTCAGAAAACCCGCGACGTTGAAATTTACGTAATAATATATATTTATTTCAGCAAATATTCTACATCATATATTATTCCTAGAAAGGTCTAAAATATACAAAAATGCTGTATATTATATATATATAGATAACAAAATAAATATATTTGTAATACATACACTTTTCAATTAAAACGGTCTAGTTATATTTAATTTTGAAGGTAACTTTTTAAATTAGTTATTTTATAGATTCTTATTCTTATAAATGATCTATCTCTATTATGTCAATGATATAAAGTGATTTCATTTAGTTAGTGAGGTCGGTTCGAGGTAATCTAATTCAGTAACTAAGCCTCCTGTGTAATGTATAGTATCCGTTAAAAATTATTCTGCAAAGATGTACTAAAATATTGATATGATCATGAAATATACTTCCGTAAATCTATAACTTCTATATATATATATATATATATATATATAATAAGAATTTAAATCTAAGGTGTCTGTACTTTTTTGATTTTTTTAAATAAAGTTGTTGCAGATGTCCTGAATCATTACATAGTATAAAACAAAGTCCCCTACCGCGTCTGTCTGTCTGTCTGTTCGCGATAAACTCAAAAACTACTGAACGGATTTTCATGCGGTTTTTACCAGTGTACAGAGTGATTCATGAGGAACGTTTTGATATATAATTTGTCATATATATTTTTTATAAACAAGACAGGACAACGTTTGTCGGGCGCGCTAGTTATGTAATAAAATACATTTGAATCATTTAAAAAAATGTCTGTCTGTCTATTTGTTTGAATACGCATCACTACTAAAATACTGCGTTTACGATAAAACCTCACCTAAATCCTAAAGCATATATAAGTAACCTTTAGTCTTGGTTTCATTAAAATCGGTTCACTCTATCAAAAGTTATTGTAATTTTAATGACGACGCGACTTAAGCACGAGAGAAAAGTAGATAAGTAACTGAACTTAATTCAGATGATTTTATTCGTCACTGTTTTTTTTACATTAGGTTCAAAGCGAATGGAGCTACGAGCACAGCTAATATATTAATAAAATGAATAGATACTTCATTCGTTGATCATGCCACCATGCATGTGAAAACTGCCATGAAACGATGGCTTCATAGCATTTTCTATGAACAGATGGTAGATCTAGATACTCTATTAGCATCCATCTCAAGAAATAAACATATTTTTATACGAACACATTCACATACACTTTTACACACACACTCATCATAACTATACACACACTCTCTCTCATTAACATTTATTTAATTTTTATTTAAATATTAACCGCTTTTTTGTTTCTGTTTTCTCTTAACTTTATTTCCTTAAAATTTAATTTCCTTCGCAAAGTAACGCCTTCTTCAATCATATACTAATGTATAAATATTATTACAGAGTAACTATACGAAGTTTCTCAAGAACCTCCATACGGAGCAGATCACCAAGCTCCAAGCGAAGAACCAGCATGAGTGCGATCTCCTGGAAGATCTTCGCACTTACGTTATCAAGCGCTCTGCCATCGAAAAGTCCTATTCTGAGGTAAGTTTTTATTTCTAATCGTGTTTATTCTTAGTTTAGAAGCGATAGTGGCTTAGTTAATAGCGTGTTAGCATACCACAGTGTTAGTTCAGAGGGTGAATCTATCAGTTATTTGTCCGATAGCAGACTGAGCTCACTACGGGTACGCGACCCCGGACTACTCTAGCTGCTAGTGTCACATTTCATTATTTTCCGTGACAGTAGTATCCTTCTCCTTTTTCCTTTTTTCTAAACCCTACCTTATTGGGCTTATAGGACAAACAGCGTTCCAACCTGCCAGTCCTTTATGATCGCTGTTATCCACAACCATCAGACACCAACATCTAGACTCTGAATAGAAGGAAAACTGATAATAAACCCGGAACGGTGCCTTCGTTTATGGATGAGCTAGGTACCTGCGACCAAACCAGCACCACATGTACTGACTTGTCTCTCCTGCTAGGGAGGAGGAGGTGGCACGGGTACTGGGCAAGCTCGTGCTGCCATAAAGTCGTCTATCTCAGGCGCAGTAGCATCTGCGAAGAGGCCACTTCGCCCACCTGCTTTGCAAGTGGAAAACAACACGGGGAGTGGCAGTTACCGGTTATAAGCTGGCACGCTTAGGCGTAAGTGCTGGCGCCAGGGGCCACTCTTGACAGTAGGGGGATCTATCGTAAGTCCACTGATCAGTTACCGCCTGCTTAAGTCGGGCAGCCCCCGATCAAATAAGGTACTGATCCGCCTCAGCATCAACTTGTTCCGTCTGGGTGAACGGAGCACAAGCTCTACAGCTGGACGTTGATGCTGTGACCTAAATCACGTGCTAAAAATAAAAGTAACGAAAGTGCGACCAGAATGCTACTTACATCATCTGTTACAGATGAAAAGGACTATGATGACGATGAGCACACCACATCGATGAACGTAGGTTCGAACCCTTTTTCACTTCTGAATCAGAGCTCTCGGTGAAGGAATACATCATTATGAAACGAGAGCATGATAGTAAAACTTTTTCTTAGTCCGCCTGGCTAGCTACCACCATCTAGTTTAAAATCTGTCACCTCTCGTTGTGTTTCGGCACCTGCACTTTAGAGCCAGCCCTCTCTAGGTTTAGCGTCTTAGAGCACGTGGTCGTTTAATATCAGATGAAATTGACGTCAAACGCTAAAATCTATATATTATAAAAAAGTAAATAAAAAAAAGTTATTGTTTCGTTTTATGAAACCACGGTAAAAGTGATACTTTGTTTCACACTAAAGACATTTAACTAAAATTTTTTAGAATAATATTCCATTAAGGGTATAAAAATCGCTTTATCAATCTTAATTTTATAATAATAATTATTATAATAATATATACTTTATATATATATATATAATATAAATAAATAATATATAATTATACACAGACGAAAAAGTTTGAGACGATGTAATAAAAGTTTCACTTTAAAATTTTGTTAAACTAATAATTCTGATAATAATTAATTTGACTACGTCTATAACCATCACTGTAAGAGGTACGCTCCAGGATCATATGCCTCTTTCCGAAAGAAGGTTCGGGGTAATCACCACACCAGCCTTATGCCCACGACGTATTTGCAATTTGAAACGACGAGAAATTCACAGTTCGTCATTTCCCCACGTACGATGGTACTACAAGAACATTTATCAGGGTCAGGTTACGTCACCTTGTTGCCCTTCACCATCAGTTGATAGTGTTACCAATTAAAATAAGTAGATGTACGCGAATTCCAAAAATTAAATAGTATATGCCGGAATTTAAACCTGCATTCCACCGGTCGCAGGACTCGATCACCACGACGCGACAAATATAAGTATAGGAGTTCTATTCAGGCAATGAAGACCAAGATTTTATTTAACTATATTAATTGATAAACCTACGTTGAAAAAAATTACAATTCTCAGTGTGCACTTAAATTAAAGTCCTAAGAGTGGTAGAGCCACGCTGAAGCTATTATTGGTTTCAGCGCGAATGGGTCAGCTCGTCTGGGGTAGTACCACCCTCTCATAGAAAACCGACGTGAAGTAACAGTGCTTGCATTTTTGCGTTTCGTTCGGTCAGTGAGAGCGCCAGAGGCCCACCTCCCTTCCCCTCTCCTCTCCTCCCTCACTCCCTTTCCCCCAAACATAGGCTGGCAACGCACTTTCAACTCCCCTGGTATTGTTAGTGTCTATGCACGGTGGTGATCACTTAACATCAAGTGACCCAAAAGTTCGTTTGCCAGTTATGACATAAAAAAATAACATGAATATAATAACTGCCGAGTGTTTATATATTCTCTGTTCTCGCTTGATCAATAAGCATCCAGCTAATGAATATTGACACATGTCAACTCTCTCCGTATTAACCCTTTCTCGATATAACCGCTACTTATTGAATAGTAATTTCTCTTGATGATAAAATCAAAGTACCTAATAATTTACCAAAATTGTAAAACCGGTTTCCATTAGTTGAAAGTAGTCGGTTATGGAAGATAATTCTACTACTGTGTCATCGCTGATTCAAACTGAATTTTACAAATGTCAATTCTCATTAAAAGAAATAGTGAGTTATGAACAAAAAGGTATATAGTTGATGGTTGATTACATTGAACATTTCTGTTAACAGCGTTTATCGACTTAAATAACATATAATTTTATATCAATCGTTATAACACTATTGTATCCATCCATCTATACTAATATTATAAAACTGAAAAGTTTGTATGTTTGAACTTGAACGTGCTAATCTCAGGATATACTGGCCGGTTTAAAAAAATCTTTCAGTGTTAGATAGCTCATTTATTGAGAAAGGCTATCATCTATATATCATCACGCTAAGACCAATAGGAGCTGAGCACCGATGAAGAATATTTCAAAACCGTTTTTTTTTCCATTTGAGAGCTTCCGCTACATATTAGCTAGTCGTGTTAGCTCCGAATCACAATTCATTAGGTTAATTCATAGGTAGGTAGATTCATATAGGTAAATACGCTAACTGTTTAAGTTAACTAAATACGAATTCATATTAGGAGATTTGACTGTATGGGTAGCACAATGATTTAGTCGCTCACCTCTCTGAATATTCTGAGTTCGAATCACACACAGGACAATCATCTATGTGATTTACAAATGATTGTTCTTTGTTGCGTGTGTATTGTGTCCGTAAATTGTACCTTTGTAAAGTCGTCCGTGACACAGTTCTTGTATCTTTTGTGTGGAAGCTGTCTAAATAAGTTACAATATTTGTAAAACGGAGATTTATGTTGTATTTTGTGACATTTAGTCTGTCTAGATACGAATATCCAGAAAAATAAATTATAAAACAATTATATGATTACGTAGTATAAAACAAAGACCTACCGCGTCTGTCTGTTCGTGATAAATTCAAAAACTACTGAACGGATTCTAAAGCGGTTTTCACCAGTGGATAAAGTGATTCACGAGGAACGTTTAATATGATTAATTAATTAAGGAATTATATACGAACGGTATATAATTTGTGAGGTATGTTTTTATAATCAGGGCGGGACAACGGGCGGGCTGCCGTGCCCGCTATTTTTTTTATAATTAATGTCGTTAACTTTTCTCCTGGCGGCTAAAGAATCGAACATACTATTATTTTTATCCCCAAATAAAACCAATATAAAACGCTGTATGGGGTAAATATTGAAACAGTTAATATTGTTATTTAAAAAAATCTATTCATATGATATAAAATAACCTTACTCTAAAATTTGAAAAATAATATAGTATTTATAAAAATTTCTTCAACCAGATAATCTTTTACCTAGCGTACATATGCGATAAGTTTACCGTACAAATGTTTACCTTACGTTATATATTTTTCCTCTTCTTCCCCGTCTTGAAGCGATATAGATAAATTGGTTTTCTCCTTAAGAAGTTTGAGAAACGTCTCCAATAAATAAGTGTTTGTATAAATTTGTATAGAACAATAGCGTCATACAAGGATATTTTAGTCACAGAGAGCACCGATATTCCGCAAATCGAATTGTCTAAAACAGGTTAATACGTATCTAGTAGAACACTAATTGAGTTTTGTAACCATAATGTAACCTATGTTCCTAGTAGTGATTTTCTTCTCGTTCATTAAAATTATTGCAGTACCACCACTGTTAAGTAATATTACATACACAGAAGAAAAACAACCGTTCGTCAACATATTGAGACAGCACGCAACGCGACACGATCGGGTATGTTATCAAAATAAATGATTACTATACTAGTGGACCCGGCAGACGTTGTCCCGCCCTAGTTATAAATAAATCCTTGACAAATTAAATACGAAAACGTGCCCCATGAATCACTTTATCTACTGGTGAAAACCGCATAAAAATCCGTTCAATAGTTTTTGACTTTATCGCGAACAGACAGACAGACAGACGCGGTAGGGGACTTTGTTTTATACTATGTAATAATAATGATGATTATGTATGGAGATCGCAAACTACATTTTTTTTAAATATCGCAGTAGGCAAACGAACAGTTGGGTCACCTGATGTTAAGTGATCACCACCGTCCATAGACACTTGCAACATTTGGAGAGTCGCAAGGAGGACGGGAAGAAGGAAGGGGAAGGGGAGAGTAGATGGGTCTCCGGCGCTCTCACTGACCGAACGAAACGCAACAATGCAAGCACTATTCCTTCACGTCGGTTTTCTCTGAGAGGGTGGTACTACCCGGGTCGAGCCGACCCATTCATGCTGAAACCAGTAATAGCTTCAGTGTGGCTCTACCACCTACAAAAATAATTTGGTTGCGTGCCATCCCTTTTTATCTCGATAATGATTTTCCATATCTTCATTGTTTCTTCTTTAACAGGGGGTATACCGTTCAGAAGTGAAACTTGCTTAGCTATTAGAAATATTATTTGACTTGATTTTTTTTTTGTTATAATCAGGGGTTAGTTAGTCTCTATGTTCTTGGATGGTATTGAGCTTTCAACTAGGTCAAATTAAATTCTTACACTCGAAACGGCATTATTGACGCTCATAAGTATATTAAAGTTTTAATTGTTTTGAAAATTATTGAGTGTATATCATTGATATACAAAAACCAAAGATGTACACTTAACGTCTCAGAGCCGGCACACAAAAATGAGTGCATAATTTTGGATTATGCAGTAATTTCAAACAGTCTCGCAGTTTAAAACTCACAGGAGGCAACACTGACGCACGTATATGGGGACATCAGCTGATTGAAACTAACAGTTTATAATGCAGTGCGATTGACAAACAACTCAACTAGCCTTTGTGTCGATACGATAATATAATTGTACGATTGACTGCACAATGCGTTCATTAAATCTTACGAGGATTCCTTATTAATGCAGGCAATACAAAAAAAGGGAAATGAATTTTGCAAAAAAAGGTGAAGAAACCATATTAATGAATTACTATGTGAACACTAATAGGGAAGGTCCCTCACCTTTCATATACTACGAATAGACACCAAGGGGTAAAAGGAGGGTAAACAATTGTCAAATATGTGTACATTCCTTTCTGTTATATTTCTTGTAACTATCACTTTATATTTAAACACACGTAGCAAAACCTATTGAAATTCTAAGATTAAGCACTTTCTCAGATTTAATTCTATATTAATCAAAAAAATATACAAGTTAATTTAGTGTTTTCAAGTTAGATGCGTTTTAATATAGTTATAAAGAAACTAGTGAGCCCGGCAGACGTAGTCCCGCTCTGATTATTAAAAGAAATCTCTCTTTATCCCCTCGTGAATCACTTTATCCCCTGGTGAAACCGCTTAAAAACCCGTTCAGTAGTCTTTGAGTTTATCGCGAACAGACAAACAGACAGATGCGGTAGAGGACTTTGTTTTATACTATGTAATGATTAAAAGAAATTCTAAATATGATTTTTATGTAATCCAACTTGTCCTTTAACTTCATCAGTACATATTTATTCAACAGTACATAAAGCCCTCTGTCTGTCTGTTCGCAATAAACTCAAAAAGCACTAAATGGATGTTCATGCAGTTTTCACGTGTAGATAAAAAGATCCATGAGAAAGGTTTAGATATATAAATTGTCATGGTTTTTTTATTACAAGAGCGGGTTAACGTCCGCCGGGCCCGCTTTTTATTTTAGTATAAAATAAAACAATGTATAGACACGGACTATTTATTATTTATGGAGATAAATACAATGATTTTAATAAAAAAAATAGAACGAGATTAAGTTGATTTCGCTATGTTATAAATATATTTATTATCTTTAGAACATGTGTGGATGTGATATTAACAACACTTGTTTTCTAATTTAAAATATGTAAGAATTTAAATTCATATTACAAAATTCATTTAAATGGCAACCAAGTTTTAATGTAATATCATAAAACACAAATGTATATAGGTATCGTAATTGAGATATAATTATGTATTTGATATTCATCAACAGAGCTTTAAACATCAAGTACTACTTACTAGTACTCCCTACCCTCTACTTAAGGCTTTGAAATCAGAAATGCTTTGATCTATTAAGTGGACATAATTTACTTATATGTTTTTGATTAATTATATTTAGAAAGTATCAATTAATTTCACTACAAAATATTACACTTCTTCCACTATAAAACTATGAATAATTCTACAGTTTTCAAAGTATTCACGACAAAAATGGAATCATCCTTCATAAAAAGATTTAGTTCTTGTCTCCGTCCCCTTTTATATAAAAAACAGACAGAGACTCTAATATTATAGAGTGTAATATATGTGCAAAATATGTGATTTAATCATGGCTTCAAATTTTAACATATTATAATACTGATTACTTTCTAATAGTAATTATGTAAGACACAAACACATACTCATATACACATAAAATAAATATTGAAATCGTGTATACAAACTTGTCTGAAGTAGAAATCCACAATGCCTATGAGCCTAGTGTACAAATCAGCGACAAATCTAAATTATCTCTAAGAATAGTGTTGTTATCTTGTCAACCAATAGTTTCATTATTATTTTCGTCTATGCAAATTAATTATTTCAAATTTCCGCATTTATAATTGAGAGCCTCAATCAGTTAGTCTAGACATTATCGTTTTTAATTTAAAACAGCGCGTCCCACATACATTCGACTGAATGCACGTACTGTGTCTATATAAAAATACTCAGCCCTCTTTATACGTCACAGCCAAGTTATTATACATGAAAGCCGCCGGATAGGTGTTAGTCTATAAATAGCCACGGAAAATTAAAACTTCACATCTTACTATTTCGCTTATAGTCAAAGAGCTCAACAACTTTTGAAATGTATCACTAACGCTTGTAATTAAAACTTCTATAGAAAAAAATATTTCTTAAATATAATTCTATTTCTTTTTCAGGGACCAAATGCATTTTCCTAACGTAACTGCATTCTATTTGATGGCAATTGAGTTAAAAATACTATAGTTTGGACTTGCGATAGATCATACATTTCCTTCTTCTTCCTTTGTGTTACCCAAGTAAGATCGGTGCAACACGTTTTCCCCTTTCTCCGATCCTCCCGATATAATAAAGTCAGCAAATGATCAGTACCCCGCCGACTCTTCAAACAGAGTCTGTGCGTACCCACGCCCGCGTAGCCACAGATCACGCCGCCATGATCTAGCCGTTCATTTCGCTCCTGCGTTCTCGCCGCGACGCCCCTCAGCAGCGGCTCAAGTCTAGGTTCGATTCCCCGGAGTGGAGCTCTCGAACACGTTATTAGAGTGATACAGTGGCATTTGCATTCACTGGTTTAACTCATACAATATAGATCACTCTACATGCACACACACACACAGGTAGGATACACACACACTCCATACACATGGAGGAAGGGTTTAATTTTTTTCCCTTATTTTTCAAACTTGGTTAGTTTAGTTTGCCGAGTTGTCAGATACAAAATACGTATTAGAGTTCGTGAGGCACACATGCTGGCACACATATATGCCTTACTTTTTCTTACATACATATGATTAGCTTAGTTTGGCTTTGTAAGAATCACGTTGTTGTATTTAAGGCAACCGCTCAAGCCGAGGCTCGGCCACTATGGCATCCTTGAACTTGGTGCCGAGCGGCTGAGCGTCATAAAAGCTCGCCCCATTTGTCCAGTAAAACTGCCAAGGCCCAACAAGCCAACAGCATTAGTCAGTTCGAAAAAAAACGTTTACCCTTTTCAGTCTTGTTTATTTTAAAAATCACACCTTTTATTATAATTGTTATTATTGGCTATTATTCCTAACACGATACCAAAAAAGGAGAAGGTTGTTTATTATCACGAAAGAAAAGATGCAATGGTATAATTTTATACAAAACTAGCAATGTATAACCCAAATATATACCCATGCCACCTCATAATTCCGAGACACAACCGAAGTTGTTTCACAATTAACTTATATACATTTTTATAAGTTAAAAAATAACGAATATTTATAAACTTGACTATTTTTTCGTCTATTCTATGATACTCAACGCATGAAACTTTATATTTATTAGTTACTCATATAATATGAGTATCACGGTAATATTGTTATGACCGAGATTCTAAGTAATGTGATGCAGAATTTTGTTTGAAAATGTTCACGGTAGTTGCAATTAATTATGACAGAGGCTTTGTAATGGAATTTCCTGTTCAGTTTATAAGGAAGTATTTAGTGAGACTGAGGTCCTACGACAACAGAGTAATAGAGTTATATAAAACAAGGTTACTTAAAATCTCTAGCATCCTAGTGGGAAATTAAATTTACGTAGGTTATTTAAGTTTCAACATTTATATTTTTTGTTATAACTGTTTTTACTTAGTATTTACTTATATGATTATGTAATATGCTAGGTATTTGCTTTTATAAAACATCATTGTAGTTGGTTATTATTATACTTAAACACAACTAAGCGTTTGTTTGTTCGCAGGCCCTCTTGAAAATATCTTCGGCTTATCTCAATAAGAAGATCCCGAATATACCTGACATAAAGGTCGACGGTGCTGAAGAGAAATGGTTAGTATATTATTGTGAATTTATTGTTGTTTTCGTCTTTTTAATATAAATATTTTCATAAAAGAGATTAAAGTGAAAATACGTAAAATAATATTTCTGTAAACAAAAGCAATATTAATCCAATGTTGTTAACAATTCAGCTTTAATACTGGAATATTAAACGAACATGAAAGCTATATAATTACGTAAGCTACGAGTTACTTTTACGGTACAGAATAAAAAATTATATCTGAATTCAATATTGAATTATTAAGCCAGTAAACATTTTTTTGTGACCGCATGTCTTCAAGAATACTATTGTCTGATTCGTTTTGTCATATGGTGTAATTAATACTAGCTAAAAAAAATGACGCGAAACTCTAAGATCCGTGGCGCATGATGGTTCTTATTTCGATTCGTGCCTACATTTATTTCGTTCTTATTAAAACATATTATTACATTTCTATTATAATTGAATTGGTTTTACTTATGACATCCATGTCACACGAAATAATAGTGTTATTAGGATTTTATTTTACAAATCACAAAGAATAGAAACTTACTAAAGTGGGTAGCTATATAGAATGACGTCACCGTTCACATATAGTCATTGTATGTAAGCTGATATTTGTGGGACAGTAATACTTCGTTTTTGGGTTACTTAAATAGCATGCCTGTGTGATCGCATATTAAAAACTACAATATAATATAATATTTTATAAATATTAAAAGCAGCAAGCAAAACATTCGTAATCGAGTTATGTTATTTTTTCGTCATCTTTATCCTTATACGTTATAAGAGTCAACGTCTGTCTGTCCGTCTTTTTCTATGTTTATATGTATTACTAAACAGGCTCGTGACTCTGTCTGCGTGGAATCTAATGTAAAAAAGAGAGAGTAAAAGAGGTTTTATCGTATACACAGTGCTAGAGCAGTGATGCGTGTTCAGACAAACAGACATTTCTAAAAGTGAAATGTATTTTATTACTTATTAGCGGGCCGGCAGACGTTGTCTCGCCCTGATTATTAAAAAATCTTTAACAAATTATATACCAAAACGTTCCTCACGAGCCACTTTACCCACTGCCGAAAACCGTATGAAAATCCGTTGAGTAATTTTTGAGTTTATCGCGAACAGACAGACAGACGCAGTAGGGGACTTTGTTTTATACTCTGTAATGATTTCAAGACACCTGCAACATTTTTTTTTACAAACATGTAATAAGTACAGACACGTTGCATTTAAATTATTATTATATGTATAGATTAAAGCGACGATGGCGTCGTTGATAGCATATTCGGATATAGCGTCGATGGACGTAGGTTCGAATCTTTGGAACTGAGTTGGAGCTTCGAGTGTAGGTAAAGATCATGTCGAAGCCATAGTATGGTGGTAGGGTTTTTTCTAAGTCCGTCTGGTTGGCTGCCATCCTCAAGTTGAAAATCTGTTGCCAAGCACCTGTTGGTATGCTCCGGCGTCTGCACTTGGGACGCAGTTCCCTCTACGTTTGACGTGATTACCAACTTAGACCGTGTCGTCATTTATTGTGCTCAAAGGCTAAAACCTATACGGCGTTATTACAAAAAAGTTAAATACGTATTTAACCCTGGCTTTAAAAAGGTCTCATATTAAATGCACCGCAGTCGCTGAATGTTCGCCATCTTGTTCTGTTGTCTCGATTTAGTTACGTTAGGTTAGACTTGTGAAAAAGGATAATGCGAACTTGCCTCGGGCGAGCACGGTGCATTTATTAAGAAACTTTTTTAAACCAAGTATTTAATACGTACTTAACCTTTTTTGTAATAACACGGATAAAGTATAAAAAATTTACACATATATTGTTTGTATTATAACTGGAAAACGCTAAACCATTTTGCACGATTGTTTTTTAATTCACAGACGTATTCTCTGCCCAGATATTATGTAATAAGCTACGAGATTAAGAGTAATTCATGTAGATGGAAACCAATACGTACGTACGTCTTTATAAATTAAATAGTGATCAGTGTAATGTAGTAGACAATAGTCGTGAATAAAAGTTACTATATGAGGGCAGCTAGGCAATGACAAAAAAAAGCTTTGTTTGTTATATAATAATAGCAATAATATAATAGCAATAGCTATTAGTAATTATAGTGATTGTTTTTCTATACTAATATTATAAAGAGGTAGAGTTTGTGAATTTGTGAGTTTGTGACATTGTAAGGGGTAATCTCAGGAACTACTGGCCCGATTTGGAAAATTCTTTCAGTGTTATATAGCTCATTTATCAGGGAAGGTTATAGGCTATATATCATCATGCTAAGATACATAGGAGCGGAGCACAGATGAAAAATGTTTAAAAATCGGGATGTTTTTTTCTTTTTGAGAGCTTCTGCTGTGTGTCATTGTTAGCCCAGAGTAGTAACTATTACTACGCGGACGAAGTCGCGGGCAGGGGCTATAATCTATATACTAATATTATAAAGACGTAAAGTTTGTGAGTTTGTGACGTTGTAGGGGGTAATCTCAGGAACTATTAAACCGGATTTGAAAATTCTTTTACCCATAGAAAGCCCCGTTATTTGTGAGTGTCATAGAATATATATCATCACGCTAAGGTCAATAGGAGCGGAGCACAGATGAAAAATGTTTCAAAATCGAGATGTTTTTTTTCTTTTTGAGAGCTTCTGTTGTGTGTCAGCGTTAGTCCAGAGTAGTAACTATTACTACGCGGACGAAGTCGCGGGCAGGGGCTATAATCTATATACTAATATTATAAAGAGATAGAGTTTGTGAGTTTGTGAAGTTGTAGGGGGTAATCTCAAGAACTACTACACCAATTTTGAAAATTCTTTTACCAATATAAAGCCACGTTATTTGTGAGTGTTATAGGCTACATATCATCACGCTAAGACCAATAGGAGCGGAGCAACAATGAAAACTATTTTATAAACGGGGTATTTTTTCCTTTTGAAAGCTTCCTCTGCGTCTTAGCCCAAAATAACTATTCCACGCGTACGAAGTCGCGGGCAGAAGCTATTAACTGATTATATTATCTATAATCTAATATTATAAAGAGGTAAAGTTTGTGAGGTTGTAGGTGGTAATATCTGGGGAGTCGGAGAAAAATGGTCGAATGAAAACGTTTCTTATGAACGCTGCCTTAATTATGAGATATATACATATATGATTGAGTTCTAGAGAAAAGTTGTAGCCTGATAATGCCTATTACCGCCAACGAAGTAGGCACGGGTCGGCTAGTACTTAATAAAGTCATCTAAAAATGATAAGCGCTAAAATAATTTCATCTTCATCATTTAAAATATTATTCTTAAACGTAGCCTAGCTATTACAGACGTAATTTGTAAAATCAGGTCAGTAGTCAAGAAATTATCTCTTACAAACTTATACATAAATTTAATCTCTTTATTCTAATAATGTAAATGATTGTCGATCAAGTCGATATAAATAACAATTGATTTATACACAAATACTTACGTAAAACATCAAACCACACAAATCACTATACACTATACTATTTATTACACAATGTGTGAAGCAGAATTTCATTTGTACCGTGAGAATATTTAAACATTTCAGTCTAGATAGTCAATTGTAAACTTCATAAATAAAATACACAAAAATAATTGACAGAGGTATTGTCATGTCCACAATACGGGCGGTGCATATCGTATTAGCGCAGGGTAATTTAATAACACGTCACTGCGTGCATCGCGAACCGTTATTGATAGAATATAAACAATGGGACAGTGAATTTGAAGTGAAAATCCGGAGATATGTCCATTATTTTTATTCGAGTGTGCAGATATATTAATTTTTGGTCAAACATAATAGTTTGTTATTCATTACATATGTAACTTGGGGTGAGGAATTAGTACTTTTATTTCCTAAAGAATATTAAGGCACCTCAAGCAGTAATTAAAAAAAACTAAAAGCAATAATTAAAAAGAACAGACAAGTTCATAATATGAGACGTAGCCGTGGAAATACGTACATCGCCAAAAATAAACTTTATTCAATCATCCTAAATTAATTATTTCTCGAATATATTTAATTATATATTATACACATCACGGTCACGTGTATATCTTTATATTTAATCTATTTAAATATTAAAACTTTAGGCACAGAATATTTAGAAAAAATATTGAACCGAAAATACGTGCTGTAATTTTTTCAACGGCTTAATCCATTGTTGTCTTGTGCACTGAAATATTTTTGTGTACGATACACTGTGATATGATACAGACAACACGTAATGAATTCTGAAAATTCATCTGTTCGTAAAATGGAATATCGTATATGATAAATTGGAAAATACGAGATGGACTAGCGAAATTATTTCATCAAAGCGTAATTAATACAGAATGTTTCCCAATGTGATCTTTTCAAAAACGGATGAAAGCTTCTAATTAGTCTTTAGTGATGTTATACTCAGTGATAAAAGCAGTGGAATGAGAGAATATATAAAAGAAAAAACTTCTTTATGCGATGGATACGGACATAATTTAGTAGATTTTGAAGAATATACCTACCTATCTGTATCTAAATAGAGAATGTAGTAGACAGAAAAACAACAAAAAGAATATACTGACGGGGTAGGGTAATGTAAATAAAGAATTTAGTAGACAAAAATACAACAAAAAGGATATACCTACGGGGTAGGGTATAATGTAAATGAAAGGACTCACTGCGTGTATCGCAAGCTTTTATTCAAAGATATTATTGTTATAATGAATTTGATGTGAATATTTGAGACTAGATTTATGTAAAGTCTTTTTATTTATTTAAAATTTATTTATGTAAAGTTAGCTAATTATGTTAAAACACGATTTAAATTTGATTTAAATTTACTTAACAGAAAACATTAATCGAATGGTTTGTATTGTTATTGATACATAGCAAAGTGACAAAACATACTGTAATCCAAAGCCAGCTAGTAATCCTTCGTTGTCCGGTATTATCATGTTGGCCTGCCTAAATGTCTTTCCAGTGATGCTTGGTAGACTAGATTTTGCAAAGGAGAAACAAGAGATATTACCTTTTTTAGTCTCTTAAAACATATGGTAAACCAATAAAATCTTTATCACATAAAGGATATTTTAATTTAATAAAATTAATTTAAAGAAGTAATTACTGCTAAATAATCACCGCATTTAATACGAAAAATTAGTTCAACACAACATTCATTATGTACTCGTAGCGCTGTTTTTCATCTGACTCCACACAAATATTAATGACCCTTGGAAAAGATGTGGAAGGTTTTACAGAATACCACCTTCATTCCTATGAAAACGCTCTTGACTTCTCACACGAGCTACTTATTCATTTTAATTTGAATATATTTGGGCTTTATTTTACAGAGTTCAAGTTACAGCTAATATAATAAAAATATTTCTGTAAGTTTACATCTTAATTTGGATATTAATTAAAGTAAGCAAGAAACAATATAACTTTAATATTGTTAACAATTAATACAACAGTTTAGCTTAATTAGGTAATTTAAAAGTAATACATTAACTACACCACAGTTAAGAAGCGTATGAAGTATGTACATTCCAATCGAAAATAATTATGTAAATTGAATATCACATCAAAATTTACTTAGCGATTTAGATAATGAAAATAAAATATGTTAAAAAATTGCGAAATCTCGTTGTTAACATTTCAAAGGCTTTAATAGTTCTATTTTAAAATGTTTAACACTAAGGATTTATAAACGCAGATATAAGTTTGTGTATAAATGTTGTGGAATAAGATATTCAATTATTTGAAATAAATTAAAGCATAAATAATAAACTTCGCGGTCATCGTTTTTTTTTTATTTCCCTTGAGAAATAAAAAATGTAATCTGTCCTGCGTAAATCGGATTAATAGTATAAGAAGAACAACAGAAACAAAATCTAAAAGATATTCTTTCCCCCTGGGGATACAATCAAACTGTGTTAATTTGAAAAATTGATAATACACTCTTCGACATATTTAGAGGAACGCAAAAAAGGTAGAATAACAGAAAACATTTTCTTACTTCATACTAGCCCTATATAACGGTAATATGTAATTTGAAGGAAAAAGATTTTATATAAAATTATACTTAAGACTTTCATTTGTTTCTTTTAGTTTCTTTGGTACGTTGTATCAAATTGTGGAGGTTTTTGTTGTTTTTAACAAAATTACCGTTAAATCTGTTTCCTTTTTTGACAAAAACTTGTTGTTACTGTATGAAGGAAACATCATTTGATAAGTTTGAGTAATAATGCCAGATCTCAGCGTCACTCAGTTATCTAAAGCTGTAACTTTAATTGAAAATTATTTCACTTATGTACCTACAATGAAGTGGCTCAAACATTGCGAGTGTCGATTTTATGATTTTTCCTAATGTTAAACGATACCGTCGGACTGGAAGGTATACAAAACGCAAAAGACAAGGTCCCAAACAAGTAACGGCAGAGAGAGACGACAAATTTATAGTAAGCAGTGTCCACAGAAACCGAACTTATATTTCTTCCGAGGTACGAAACAAACTGCAGGAAGTTCGGCAAGTGATAGTTAGAACCAAAACGTTTGGAAGATCTAAGGTGACAGGTACAGGGGTATACTTACCTGTTCGAAGCATTTTACTCACCGTAGGTCATCGAGTACTTTGGTATAACTTTGTTTGCTTGCACCGAAATTAGATTTATGGCTCTTGGGGAACACTGCTCTTTACTGATGAGTCCAGATTCTGTCTTAAGTCAAATGATAGAAGGGTCAAAGTATGAAAACAACCCGGAGAAAGAAGATACGCTGAGTGTACCATTGATGGAAGAGAGAGAGAGAGAGCTTAGGTAGAAAGTCAAGTTTTCGTATAACCAGCACGCTTGCTAGTCCTAATCCTATATTGAATATGTTTGGGATGAACTGAGAAAACAAATTACATAAAGAAAACCAACAAAGGCTAGCCTAAGGCACCTCAAAACTGTTTTGGTTAAAGAATGACATCGAATGCCACAAAGTTTCACTAACAATTTAATAAAAGGTATGCTCAGACGAATGCAGGCAGTTTTAACAGTGAATGGTGTCAATACAAAATAGTGATCTCATCTATTACAAAAAAAAATCTTTGGCACAATCTTAGGTCTAAAATTCCTTATAATTAATATACTGAGTTTACTGCCTCTGATTTGTTTATTAAATAAAAAATATAACGTGTGCGCCACCAGGGAATTTAGAAAAATTGTCTTTGGGTCGTTTGTCTAGAAAATAAGGAACTTCTTTCCAAAAAAGTATACTGGTACTGACGGCCGCTACAAATGTAGAATGTGCGAACACACACGCAGAGCGCACTCACCGGCGGATCGCCACGACGAGGGGTATTGATAAGTGTCGCGAACGGACTCCTAAAAAGTCACATAATAGAGTCCAATCAGAACAGTCACAACAGTGTTCGATAGAAACAGATCGAGATATAGTTCGGTAGGACGGATCAAAATAGGAGATACGTAGCGATTAAGAAGCTACAAGAAACGAAACAAATCTAGGAGCAACGAGTGAAGGAGCCAGTAGTCAACAAGTCACAACAATAAATTGTATTATATAAAACGTTTCGTACTACATAGTTAGTTTCCTATAATAACATTCGTGTATAAATAAATTGGTGGCCCCCTTGATAACTTTGCGGTAGAATTTTTTATGGCAAGTTAGAAATCATGCTCTATATCATCTAGATAAAAATAGTCAGTCAAAAACATACAGACAGATATTTCTATAAATGATTGAAATGTATTTAATTTATTACTAGATATAACCCGTAGCTGCGCGCGCGTTTTTTTAAATTGTATTAAAGATATATAAAATAGTGGGAACATGTACAATTACAGAATACTCTTTCAAAAACAATTGTAAGAACGCCACGCACACCATGTAACGTGTACATTAGATATATAAACACTAACAGTGTGTCAATAGAGTAGTCATCAGCAATATATTTGGAATTTTAACTCATGGTGGGTTAACATAACATAACTACCTCAGTGCTCACTTACACTGTATAAGGAACTAATGAAACAATGTCTTAAAAATATGATTATAAAGATATTGTCAATATAATTATGTTTTTGTGACTATACAAAAAATAATGGCTTGTCGGTTCTGCAAGAAGTTGTATTATGAAATTCCAGTACCTTTTATGGCTTAATTACATCCAAACTTATCGTACTGTACATATTGGCATACCAGTAGGACTATTCAACTTTTCGTAAAAATTCGTTTTAGTAAAATACCGACATAATCGAAATACTAGGAACAATAACAAACTGGTCACTCCATGTTTCAGGCTCACCAAGGCCAGTAACAGTTTCTTACGAAATAGTGTTAGATTTTATGACAAAGTTCCAAAGCATATTACCGATTTGCCAGATAGTAAGTTCAAGTGTCATGTCAAGCGGGTCTTAATACATAAAGGCTATTTATTATAGGTTGGATCAATATGTGAACGATGGTGACGTCTGGAAATGACGCCTCTCTCTGTGCATCCATCAAAAACGAATGTAACTGTATATGTCAGAAAAGATAAACTAGATCGAGTTTCTTGCCGGTTCTTCTCGATTACTGGGTTGTTTTCCGAACCGGTGGTAGTTTTGACATACATAAGTGCCTTCTCAGGGCCTAAATTGAATATACAATATATGATTTTTGATGATTTTTTTTACCCATTATCATTTTTTTAACACCCAACGAAGCGGGCGAGAATCAACTAATACTACATTCATATATGTATGAAATATAGTACGTAGGAATTATTATTAAGATAGGTAAAATAAAAATTAATTAACTAGATTTGTGACTGAAGCAATTTTGCTATTTCAAGGTAATTATTTTTATGGTGTAAAAAACTTGAAAAGAAATGGCATAACAAGTTCGTCTGGTAGGCCGGTAATTCCACTGAAGGAGCGCTCGTCCTATAAAATCGTAGGAAAATTCAATTATAACAGGATTAAAAATACTCTGTCTTCATCTTCTTCATATATATGGTGTAGCGCTATCGTTGTCCTTTTCTCGTGTTAAAGAAAATCAAGTTAACAGAACACATACACAAGGTAATTCTGATTTAGAAATGTACTTATTATACCCAAATTTGTTATTAAGAAATTGTGAGGCGGCCATTTAGTTCAGAACTAAAAGAATAACAATAACATTAAAAAGTTATGAAATAATTAAATGAAAATTGATTTATTAGAGTCTTGCGTTACCACGAAGTAATTACAATTAATGTACGAGATAATACACTTACGTATATATAGGATTTTAAGAATATAAATGTATTAATGCATTAATTGTAAGATCGGATATTACCTTGAATACTGTAGATTATTTATTACAGTACCACACATCTAATTTATACCCGATATGCATTTAAGTACATACTGATAGAACAGAGATATTATGAAATTGGAAACCTTTCCAACGTTTAAATGAATTTGTGCAATTAAATTTTACAAGCTACATGTTCGAGCCACATTGGCTACGGGCGACGTACCGTTTGTAGCCAATGGCTACGTAAGCGCTACGGTTTGTTGTAGCGGAACAAGTGTGTTGGAATGTTATGATAGATTTACTGGATAGATTAATTAAATTTTGCGTGAATATTAATAACTTAACGGGTTACCATTTTATTTAGTGCCGGATTATTTTGTTATCTTTGGAAATAACCTGTCGAATAGTTATACAAATTATTATTTATATATGAAAATAGGATGATATTTGAAAGATTATCACGCATTTTGGAAGTGAAATTTCTTATGGTACTGTAGGGATATTTTTCATTTACGTTTTAAAAGTTAGGTATATATGTATTTGTGTGTATTTGTAAGTATGTATAAGTGTTTGTATGGATCTAGTCGTATAAAAAATTGGTGAACGTATAATTATTCATACTTCTGAACTTCGAATAGTATATAGTTTATGTAAATTCTCTAATATACACATACAATATATACTAACTGTACCGGTGACTACGTCCGCGTGAAATCTTGCATAAATAAACAGCGATTAATAAAGTTATCTGAATGTCCATATCTTTATATATAAATTTCTTCTGTGTGTGTGTATGTCACTGAACTCCTCCTAAACGGCTGGACCGATTTTAATAAAACTGTGTGTGCGTGTTCCAGTGGATCTGAGAATGGTTTAGATTCACAATTGGACCCGGTAGGTGGCGTTGCGGTTAACTTTTAGGATTTTTTTTATTATCAAGGCAGGACAACGTCCGCTAGGTCCGCTTAGTACTTATATATTTTTCTCTCCTACTTAAGTCGCGTCGTCAATAAAAGTACAATAACTTTTCGAACCGATTTTAATGGAACAAAGACTAAATGTCACTCGGCGGTATGCTTTATGATTTTCTTAGAGAGGTTTTTATCATAAACGCCGTAGTTTAGCAGTACGTGTGTTCATAAAAACAGACAGACATTTCTAAAATTGATTGAAATGTATATTATTACTTATTCCTAGACAATTGCAAAAACACAAAAATCTATATATTACAATCTCCTTACCTTTACATTCTTATTATATGTATAGACTAGCGGTACCGGCGAACGTTGTCCCGCCTTGATTATAAAAAGATTCTTGACAATATATATACCAAAACCTTCCCCATGAATCACTTTATCTACTGGTGAAAACCGGAAGAAAATCCGTTCAGTAGTTTTTGAGTTTATCGCGAACAGACAGACAGACAGACGCGGTAGGGGACTTTGTTTTATGATGATATATAAAGTTATGCATATAAGACAAAAAAGTTTCACTTCCTCTCCGTGTATGCACTAATCCACACGCTGTTTTTTAATTGCTGTAGTTATGTTTGATCTGTAGGTGCTTCGGGCTCACTACTATAAGAGTCTAGACTATCACGGACAGCGTAATAATACTCGGAGTGCATAAAATAGACTGTTTATTCATATGACCATATAAGGTATTTATACGGACACACGATATTTCATTTGTTTGTTTAATTGTTTGAACGGCATTCTATTTGGTTGTTTTGACGTTCGTAAGTGCCTTCTTAGGGCCTCAATTGAATAAAGTGTTTTTGATTTTATTTGATTTACAATATTTGCTAAAGTTTCAGCCAGCCTGCCAAAGAGGATGACATACTCGACAGCTACAGATACAATATTATAGTTGTACTAATATTTAATTATTACTAATATTCCCAATTAGTATAACATTTTATGTATTAAATATTTTTGAAACGTTTTGAAAATGGAATTCTATCATTATTCTATTTAGTCACAAATAACTAATATGTTGTCCTTGATATGGACAGTATGTTGCTTAGGAGCCATTATCCATTACACGCCGTCTGGGAATTTTATTTAAAAATACTCCCTCTTATAAGTGACACGATAGCTTGACGTAAAGCCGACGTTGCACCGTTGTATAATAATTCAACTGAATGAATATATAATATAATGAATGAATATGTGGTCTCCAACTTTCCTTAATTTTAATATAAGTAGTGTGGTACTAACAATAAAATAAAATACGAAGGCATCATTTAGGTTCGTAATATTGTTGTAGTTATTAAATCAATACAGTTAAATTATAAAATTAAAAATATAAAGTCTCTTTAAAAAATAGTATAAGAATGATACCTCACTTCCTTATAAATACTGATTCCTTCATGAAAATTGTAATAAAATTAAACATATCCATCAAAAAAGTGGTCGTATATAATATCACTCTAAATTACTTTTAAGGTACATTTTTTAACTGGTAAAACATGTAAAAATTATTACGAAATTACGAATTACGAAAATAATTCCTTTGTTAAATTATAAGTGGGCATATTATAGTGTTTAAGTAATTAAAAGTAAACTATTCCATTCAATAAATCGCTACGTATCCACTTACAATAATTATATGTTTACAACGACAGTGTTGCCAACAGTTAAATATTCATAAAGGCGGCAACTTATACCCTTAATTTAACGGTATTATGCCAGTGTTTATAAAATATGTAGGAATAATATTCTCTTTTGAGACACGTATACAACTTTCTTCTGTACTTACTAAAAAGGAAATTTACTGTCATATAAAATGTTTTTATTTTAAGTTAAAGTGCGATCTTGCAGCTAAGAAAAGTACAAATATATAGGTAGTAACATAAATGAGGTCATGTAATAGTTCACATAGATATAATTATAAAACAATATTTAATTATTAAAAAAAAATCACAGTCTTGAATTGACTATGTCATATTTTAGTGTTGAGTGTGGGTTATAGATAAGAATTAAGTTTCAATGTATTCTCAGCTAAGTACCGTTTTTATCTTGTTACAAAATACTAAAAATATGTGTGGAATAAGTAGCCAAGGGATTCCTTTAAAATAAATAACGATCACATGACATACTATTAATAACGCATAAACCTGAGTAAGAACATGTTTTATGTAATCGTCTAAGAATAAATCATATATACCTAATACACAGTAATTAACTTTTATACAATTCAACCAATCAGTGGTATGTCATATTTAAGTGATTTCTCATAAAGAGAGTTTCTATGTTATCCAGTTCACTATAGAATAAAAGTACAGTGATTAACGCCTTAGCCACAACTAATGCTGTATACGTCATGACTCTGATTCACAGGACACATGAATAAAATAAAATCCTTAGGGAGTAGAAATAGCCTGAAATCAATAGTATGGCCGATACAACAATCCCCCACTGTACGCACACAGGGAAATACATTGTTACCATGACGCTCCTTGCTAGTCAACTGATCAGTTTATGTAAAGAAATGCTATAACCAAATGCCTACCTGAGAAATTTAGGTGGAGTTTAGGGGCTGCAATCTGTTTTTAATTTATTAGATGATGATGAATGACGCATGACGAATCACAATAAAAGACAAATAAGCAATAATTTTTAAAGCGATGATGACTTTGTTGATATTGTATTCGGACACAGCGTCGCCGGACGTAGGTTCGAATCCTTGCAACTGCGTCGGAGCTTCCGGTGAAGGGAAACATCGTAATAGCATGATTAAATTTTTAATAGTATTTTTTAAATATAGAATTAACAAACAAGTTTTTTTTTGTCGATCTGACTACGCTATTGACCAAGCAATACTAAGGCGAGCGCTTAAGGCACTCAGCCGATTTTATTTTGACAACTAGCTCAAGGGTGCGCGGCACACCTCGGCTTTGGCTGTTGCCTTATACGTGCAATTCGCGACCTATATGTGCTAACCTAAGCTAAGCTAACTATTCATACATATATTGTTGAAACATATATGTATACCAAGCAGACATGCCTCAAAAACTCTTATACATATTTCGTATCGAAAAATTAACAAGAATTGATGTTTCATTGAATACGGGTCCTTACAAACTATTCGCAAAAAATATTGGACCGACCTTTACATTCGTATATACACCATTGAATGAATGGAATTGAAATGAAATAAATATTTGTTTAGTGTCTTATGTTTAAACTGTCCCAGGGATATTATTCGGCTCTGGGCACGTAGTAAGATTGTTGTGAAACACGGCAACAAAGTTATTCATTGATTACGTGTGAAATGTGTTATTGTGAAAGGAAACGTTATGTTTATTGTGCGAAAGTCGAAAAACGCGTAAACGATTCAGTATGATTATTATAACTTAATAGCAACATGATTCCTATGTTAAAATGCTTTAATTTTACGTTCATAATAGGTAATTATTCGTAGTCCTAGATCCTTGGTGTAAATTGTTTTTGTAGATTTTGACATGTTTGGTCAGAATTAATATATATACATTACATATTCCTTTCAATACTTCAGTATTGTTCTGATGTTATAAATAGAATTTATTTGTTAGCAATATACAAGTGTATACACTAATTCGTTTATTTTAAAATCATCAAGGATTATGGCTCAGTGTTAACCTGCCTTGACGCCGCATCGATAGACGTAGGTTCGAATCTCTGTAATAAGCCGACATTTTCAGTGAAGGAAAAAAATACAAGTTATTATAAGCTCACCGACTAGCTACCACATACAAGTTGAAAATCTGTCGCCAAGCAACTATAGGCATGTTCCAAAATCTGGACTTGGGAACTATTCTCACTATACGTTTAGTGAATTTACCAACTTACACTAGATCGTCATTTAACTTCAGGCGAGTATGTGGTCAAGCGAAAACAAACTTTTCTTTACAACAGTTCTTTTTACCCATCTCAAAGTACGTATTCTTAGAGAGTGTTTCAATGAAATTATGTTTAATCTATACTTATTGGTATAGGATTGGATCTATTCTATTAACGTTCCCTTATACGTAAACCGTAAATACAAAGGTATATTTTGTATAGAAAAACACAAGGAGCGTTCCAAAGTCAGAACACAAAATAAAATATACATAAAACAATAAATTAATTACCATACCATAATAAACAAACATAATAAATAAAAAAAACGATGTAAATACTCACGTACGTATCATCGCGGCGTATATGAAAGTGCTTAGAAAAACGCGGTGCCCTCGTAACTCGGAAGTTGCGCGTTGGCGGCTTGCGTTAAGGGATTACCTTTAAATAAAAAAAAATTGATGAAATTGAAATAAATACTGAAATTTTCAATTGTAAATACAGAAAGAAGTCACATTTTTTTTTAACCCGCAAATACTGAACCACTATTTAACAGAATTGATTGTAATCTGCTGATAAAATTGTCACCAAGTAGTAAACAAGCAATTTGCTTAACTGCTTATAGTCATTGTGATGTAAGTGGCAACCGGGTTTTGTAGCAATATTAAAATCATGATTTTTTTTTCGAACTCACTACGCTATTGACCTAGCAAGGTCTTAACAGCTTCACCGGACTACTTAAAATCGTGATCAAACTCTACTCTTTTCCTTTGATTTAGTATGATCATATTTTTCCTTACATCATTTCAAGCTTCATTTTACTTAATTATCTAGCGCAAATAAAAACACACATATAGTCGAATTTTGTTCGAATATAATAGATCTCGTAATATTAATATAAGTCACTGAATTTATCTAATTGATAATAAAGAATTTATTTATTTCTCTATCCAAGAATATATATTTAAAGTGTTAAAGCCATTATGTATTGCAATTATTAAGTTTTTAAAAAATACTTTAATAACATTTTATTATTCGATTACGTGATTATAAAGACATCTCCGATCACAACAGTCAGTGAGAATCTTCAATAATTCTGACGCTATTTCCACTTTGTATAACAATTTAGTCATGCTTTCAAAGAAATATTTTGTGTGAGTAACGTCTGTTGTAAATTTTAACTTATTAAGCTGAGGAATCCGTTTAAATTGCCGACCTGTATTTAAATTTGAATGCCTATAAAATTCTCGACACGGCGCTTATTACAATATTAGTTTGTAGACAAGCTTTAGAAATCATTTATTTGGATAGACCTCTCTAACTATGATATTATGTTATACCGTAACAATAATAATGCTATTTATATACGCACTGATACACGGTTTTATCCAATTAATAGAATTCTTCCACAAATAAACCTCCTTTATTCTTGGTATAGAGAATCTTTTAATTAGTCGTCAAATCCGTAACATCTGCCGATATATATACCGTATTATTTTTGTAATAGTACGCTTTACGGTTGATTTACTAATTTATAATATGATATTATCATTCATAATATTTGATTTCTCTTTTCTTTGTTTTTATTTTATTACAAAGCTTTAGTATTATCCACTAATTCCTTTTCTTCGATACACCCGATACGTTACACATATATATTTTTTAATAAAAATTATTACCTAAAAAGTAAATCCTCTGACAACAGATAGAGATCTTATTTAGGTTGACATTATTTACAGATTTTAAATATGCTAAGTTACATACATATTTATAATTAAACCTAAAAAAAAGTTATAAGAGACAAAGAACTTCAGTGCACTTATTACTAACTTAAAGTAAATGAAACCATTCAAAAAGTAATGATTATTGTTTATGTTGTATTATGCATAATTGCATATTAATCGGTATATTCATTATTCATACATATATTTATCATTCTTTTTTATTAATATTTTATTATATATCAGCTGTCAAAACATAACAATATTTGTACGATATGTTACCTAAAATAAAGGGATATTTATGTAGAAATACATGTAACGTAAATACTTGTCTAAATATAAAATTTAATCCAAATCGTGAGTGCACGGCTTCTAAAGTCCAATCATGTGCTACATGTATACACCGATCCGATTCATACACTATTGAACTCTGAAAAAGTAAATTGGTTTGCATCCGGTACGGAAGCGTATGAAAGGATTTATTAATTAACAAGCATAGAACGATTGGAATAAATATTATTACGTTTTGCTATTCACTCTAAAATCGCGAAAAGAAAACATATTAGTAAATTTATGAATTTTGTTACACTATTTTCTGCTTATATTTGAAGTGCTTATAAGTAAGTGCTTACGGTATCTTATGACAGGAACATGTGGAATGTATGGCGCACTGTCCTCGAGGAAAACGAGAAGTTGGCCAGAGCCAGGCTCGCTGCTGTCGAGATATTCCAGCAGCAAATTGCGGATGAAGCCAAGGTCCTACGCCAGCATAAGCTTACCGTCGCCAAGAAGGTATCCGTCTTAATCTGATTAGGCGCACATGATTAGTACCTTTGTGTTCATATAATATCAACCATAGTAAAAAACCCATACGCTATACCATAGTATGTGCCAAGTCATTCTGATAGTCTTCATCAGTTTATTTAATCTATGGAGATCGCCGTCGGTTTTAGATCAAAGGGTAAGGTTGTAATCTCGAACCTGTAGACATTGCAAATTATTATTTTAATATACCTAGAACACAAAATTATTCAGTAATTATGAGCCATAAAAATAATTTTAGATTATGTATTACCACAAAATAGAACATGAATTAACTCTCCGTGTATATATAAAGAATAAGTTCTTCCTCAAATCAAGGAATGTAACATCAATGTTGTTCTATGAAACAATAAACCGATAATTTAAAATGTAACATAAGTATAACGTATCTTGTAATTATTAAATCCTATTGGATGTGAGATACTCGCAGTTAAGGCGAGAAACATTGCACCTCTACGAAATAATATTTAATTTACCGACAAACTTATTCATATTCAATTAATTTAACTCAGCATACTGTCCTAGAATCGCTTAAGAAAATATAAAATTGATGTAATCTGGATAATATATTAGCCTTATATAAAAAGCCTTGTATTAAATTATATATTTTAATATACACAGTTTAGTGAGTCATAAATAAGCTCCGTAAATCTGCTTAAATTACTTTTCTTAGATCAAAAAAGGTAATGATCATGATGACATTTTTATGAAATAAAATATGTAGAAAATTGATATTCAAGTTCACAGCAATGAATACACTTAATGTGGTAATTAATGACTTATTTTTGCATAGTGCACGGATTCCCTCGCTCAAGCACACAAGGAGCTCCAAATGACCGTTGTCGAAGTGGATAAGAACAAAAAACTATACTTCGACGAAGAACACACCGCTCATGATGTCCGTGATAAGGCCAAAGACATCGAAGAAAAGTAAGTACACGTTGACTGTTGATGTATGTGTTGATTATAAAAATATATCGATATTAATTTCGACCGGCTCGAATGACCAAAATGCTTCTTCATTTTAGTCCTTCGAGCAAATCCTTACCTTACATATGTCCTTGGAGTGCCCGTTTATGGAGATAAAGTTGCTTGTTAGGACACAATTATTCTATTTCTATGTTACCATGGTGTTGTTGTGCAAACTATTGTTTGAATGCGACTAACAATTCAAGTATTTATCAAATATTACTTTAATTCAAATGTACTAATGCGCACATAATATATGAATATCTCATCAAAATCAGATCAGCCATTTCGAAGGCTAGCTCCTGTAAATAACAGATACTTTAATTTTATTTATTACATACGTACATTTCAAGTCTAAATTCAGAACACCCTGTCTAAGATAAAAATATAAAGTTTTTTTTTTATCGCAATTGAAGTAAAACTTCTTTAGACGCGACTAGGAGGTAACTGGATGACAATGCAACGGAAGTCCGTTACGGCAATATGGCGTCTTGTTTTTGTACCATTCGGTTTTTATTTATTTTTGATTTTGTCAATAAATTATTTATAAACAAGTCAACCAAAAATTTTTTGGAAAAATAATTAAATTGAATAATAATAAAAATCATACAATAAAATTAATTATGTATATATGGGCGCGTGACCGTATTGCCATCTGGTTTCAATGTCAGTAAATAACAAATCAAAGCTTCATTATCTGTAGTGCTATCCATCAGCTAATTCGGAACTTAAATATCACCTGAAATATTATTAGCAACTCTTTGTTATAAAGTAAATAAAATATAGAAAAGTACGCAAACAATTTATTAAAAAAATTAAATTGATTAAAGTAAAAGTGAGTAAATTTCAAAAGACCTATAATTATTAAACACTATTATAAAATGAATTTAGTACACGAGTGCTCAGTTTTATGTGCACCTACGAACTTGTTAGAATTACTAAATTCAATAATAAATCATTTTAATTTCGCTAATGGTTTGTATGTGAGTATTATTTTGTTTGTGGTATTTAGAAAGGAGTTTTAATATATGATTACCACCAAATGTTTATTGAAAAAAAAGCCAATTGTATACATCCCAGTCAGCGTTTTCATTAAATCTCTGTACGAAAGCGAAAGCGAACGTAGCAAGGTCTTAACAGCTTCACCGGACTACGCTCTTTGTGAAAAAATCCGTGTATTTCATAGTATACGACTTTTTGTAATAAACGAACTCATATACGATGTTAAAAAGAGAAAAAGTATTCCACGCCGACTTTGTACATGTTAATTACGAAATTCACATTGTGCTGTTTAAAAGAATATGTAAATTCCAGACAGAGTTTCCCGTTTTATCCCAGATAAATGTTATTCAGTGTATTGCAAGCAGAAAGAATATTTTGAATCGAACATTTTTCAATAAGTACCCTGATAATACCCGGGAATTCTCATGGAAGAGTTTCGCTTAACATTGCGTTTCATATCTTCGGTGCATTCCCTTGAGCACACTTGTGATACGGCGATAAACTTAAGGAATAGACAGACATACGATTTAGTTTACAAGAACTGTAACTATTTCGTGTGTATAGGGTAAAATCGGCTACAAATGTAGGGTTCATTTTATTAACTATAAATATGCACCATTTACAATGTAAACTTATATATGCTTATTTTGGAACGAAGATTCTTAACGTGGCTTATAGTAGGAGTTCATTGGTAGAAATCGTCACGTAAGGAAAAACCGTTATGCTCCATTTTTCTCTCTCCCTCCGTGCGACTTTCTCTCTCTCTCTTTCTATTATATGCAAGTGTGGGTGCATTTGCAAATGTCGAAATTCAAGCACCTTGCAAAAGGGCACTTTGTCATACGTTATTTATATTATCATATTATTTCAATTTTGCAAAGAATATCCTCAGAATAGAAAGAGAAGCAAGTATGCTATGTTTCTATATAATTGATCAAAATTAAATCTGAAAGAAACGTATCTTATAACAATAAGCCAATAAGAATCATGATACAATATGATGAAAATACTTATTTTTTAATTTGAGTTAGCATTTTTATATAATTTATGATTCACTGTTTTATATCTAATTTTTAATAAGTTAATATTTCTCCTAAAATATGATATGAAACTTTTTGATTTGATTCCTTACTACTATACTAATATACACTACTTACTAATATAGCATTGAAAAAATAGAAATAAATAAAAAAATAAACATATACAGATCACATAGATAGAGAGAGAATCACATGAACATAATGCTTTTTCTTCGAGTGACAAAAAAATACAAATATTAGCCGACGGACGGACGTTGTCCTGCCTTGATAATACAAAAATACTAAAGTTCAATCGCAAGGCCACTTACCGCGTCCTATTGTGGCATATATCCAGCCGTTTAGGAGTAGTTCAGTCACATACACATCGACCAAATAGTTATATATATAAAGATAAACAACCTAAATTTCCATATATAAGTAAATTCGAGGTTGAAGAAAAACGTAACACTTCTTTCTTAACGGGGATCCTCTAATCGCACACTTTTTTAAATTGTAAATGGTAGACTCTTAACGTTTTAGACATAAGAACTATTATAGTTCACTTCCTTCCCATTTTTATGGGCTTGTTTGTGGATTTCTTATGATCTAGGGGACAATTTTTTGGTAATCGACATCTGTAACATTGTTCTCGTTCACATGATCACTCGATAGTCGGTACCTCTATTAAAATCTGATTAATTTGAAAGAAATTGGTTTTATATTTTTAAAGTGATGCATTTTTTAATTATGTACTAGCCTCTGTCCGCGACTTCGTCCGCATGGAATATTAATTTTGGGCTAATAGCGGTAGCTCTCAATAGAAAAAAGAACCCGATTTTGAAACATTCTTCATTAGTGTTCCGCGCCCATTGGTCTTAACGTGATGATATATAGTCTATAACCTTCTTCGATAAATGAGCTATATAACACTGAAAAATTTTTTCAAATCGGACCATTCGTTCCTGAAATTACCCCCTACAGCGTCACAAACTTTACCTCTTTATAATATTAGTTACATAGTTATTAGGATAGTTTATATTTCAACGAGCGAGCTACACTTTCACTTCAATGTTGCATTAGATGCACTGATTACAAAAGCGATGGAAGTATCATACGGTGCACATCTAACCTTATGGGATGTTTACGACTATTGACACATAAAACACATCTCAGGGATATATAGTGCTTTAGGAGATTGAGCCACGGACTTGAATACAAATCTATGAAGCAACAAAGTCTGTTAACGGCCTCAGAAGCTTTCGAGTTTTAAATACGCATTGGATGCATATAAAATTTACTGTACGTTGAGAGTAATAACGGGAAAAGCACTTCGTCTTTCAGTGTGTATAGGCTGAGGAAGTGAAACTTCTTTACCTTATGTGTATTAGTTTACATAACTACATATATGTCTATATAGTTATTATTATAGTTTATATATATATAAGGTATATATATATATGTGTGTGTGTATATATAAACTATCTTCTTTTATCCAGTATTATGATGTTTGTCTATGATGGATTCCGAAACTACTCAACCGATCTGATTTCTAAAATAAGATACTAATAATAAAAAAAAATTGATAATAATAGTTGACATTTATGTATAATTTGGTCCAACTTGAGTGATAGGATAATTTATATTTTGATTAATATTATATATATTATATTATATATTGTATATATTATAATGGCCTTAATATTTTTACAAATTAAATAATTGTCAATGTTGATTATTGTTATTAATTGTAAGTCTCATTAGTCTCAACAGATGGCGCTTTAAATTTGTTTGTAAATAGAATACGGTCGAATTTATTCTTCAACTCCAATGTATTTTATGGTGCACGTGTTCTGATGATATACTTCTACATGTTATATACTATAACATACATTAACCCTCCTGGTTTCCACTTTAGGAATGTTTGTCTCGTCTATATGACTTTATTTTTCACATGTATAACAGACTAGCGTCGGTTTTTTTTTATTATTTGTTGTAATTACTGTAATGTAGTTCACGTGTTTCGGCGTCAAGCACTTGAGTTTACTAATTTTCACGGTGATTAGTCGAACTATCGTGTCGAATCTATAGGCTTCAAATATACTAACATACATTTTTACATAGATACGTTACGAAATTGTAATAGCAATGAGATTACTCTCGCCCAAATAAAATTTGCATACACGTCTAAATTCTCATTTGTGATTTGATCAACCTTTACATAATTTGCAAAGATTTTATCGAAATGAACGAACTACACGAACTGAAATAAATCGATACAGAAGTCGTTAAGTAATTTGATTTTTCTTTATATATAGTTACAAACATTCACAGGATCTTATTTAAACCGCCTACGTAAGATATCTGCTACTGATATATTTATATAATAAGTATTCACAAACTGTGTAATTTGGTTTAAGTTGAGATAATGACCATAACATTTTCAAAGTAATATTTTATACGTCCTACGCATTGATTATTTTTTAATATTAAATTATGGTGTGATTTTTGTTGCTCATATTATAAATATAATGAAATGTGGGTGTCTTCTACATCTATTATAACATAATGTACTAGATGTATGTTTGATAATTTTTACAGGCCACGTATTTTTTAATGACTTATATTCCAATAAACCATACATATGTATACCGTGTTGTTTTAAATAAATAAAAAAAAATTATTTCGCGATTTTTTTCTACTTCTAAATTTGTAATTCAATCAATTAGGAAACGACATGTATTTCACGTGTAAAAAATATCTTCCAAATCATTAGGGATACAAAGGAATATATTTTTTTAATATTTTTAAGTTTCAGTTATAATTTCTATATTTAATCAAATATGGATTGACCTATGACTTGGCTTATGTACTCTCGTCTATAAAATTATATAATGTAAAATCGTCTATAAAAACCAACAATGAAATTAAAATATTTTAAAGAATGTTTTTTTTTACGTTTATAACATTGAAAATTCTTGTCCTTCGAGGAATCGAGGAATGACATAAACTTATTGCATACAAAATAGCATATTAATCAGTTCACGCCGTTTGAAAATTAAAACCGGACGTGTGGACAGACAACCAAAAATCATTTAACATTGCTTCCAAAGTGGGTATCTATATCAAAATATACAACACCAAAAAAAAATAGTGTGTTCAGACAACACTACAGACTTATTGGTATAGATTAGCAGCTAAGGTTATATTTCTAAAACAGACTCAAGAAGAAGAAGGGTTCATTCTTCCAATCAATAACTTCGCTGCAGAAGAACAGCGCGAAGGTTTCCTCCCGTCGGGACCAGCTGGAAGAGAAGTCTACTGGCGCTAGGAATGATTACCTGCTCAGTATTGCTGCGGCAAACGCTCATCAGGTATTTTATAGACAGTCACTTATTCTCATCACCATCAGTTCTATGGTTAATGGGTTCAAATAACTTTTTCATTTTAGTTATCTTTATTTGTTCATTATATTTCTATTATTGTGGATGTAATACATACGCGGTATGTAACGCCAACAAGGTGTGCGAAGAACAAGTGGTTTTAGAGCCTAGAAGCACTGTCACTTCACGCCGTTTTTCTGAGAGAGAGTGGTACTACCCCGGGCGAGCCGACCCATTCAAGCAGAAACCAGTAATAGCTTCCGTGTGGCTCTACCAACTACAAAAATATGATTTGTTGCTTAGGCTCAATACAAAATATCAATATTATATGTAGACAGGCCGCTATACTATACTATAGTCACAAGTATGTCGCGATCATCGGTGACGCGAATCCATATATTTTTTCCTATCAAAAATCGTTCTACACGACTAAAAAGTTTTCACTTAAAAATTATAATTTGCTTTTATTTCAAAAGCAGGAAACTATAACCTATTGAATACCGTATCTGTAATTAACAAGAGTAACTTTTTTTACTTTTATACTACTTCTGTGGGAAATTATTCGGACGTTTTCAATCATTAACTGTGTAGATTCACTTAACGCGAAATATTGAGTTCCGAGTGTTTTGTCATTAGATTATCAATTCAGTCTATTTTAATAACACTTTGTTCTATCTTCTTTTGTCGTATGGAAGTCAAGTCAAGAAACCGGTCATCGTTAAAGAAATGACTGTTAAGTTATAGATTATTCACAGCACGCTGATTTTCATTACTAATTTTTAATTTGTTTCAATATAATTTGAATGGTTGTAGAACCGCTATTTCCTGGTTGAGCTACAAACTTGTATGCAAAGCATGGAGGCCGCTGTCTATGAGAAGGTCTCTGAATTTTTAACTCTGATGGGCCGCACTGAACTACTGACGTGCTCCGCTACACAGCACTCGTTCGGCAAGATCCGGGATCAAGCACTCCAACTAACCAGGGAGTATAATCTCCAATGCGTCTATTTGTACTACCCTGTATTGAAACAGCACATTCAGGTATGTCTCACTAAGTTACTCCCACCGAAGAGCTAGAGCGAACTGCAATAATTTCTTTCTAGCAGAGCGCGGTTTTGCATATGCCTTTGTATTTATTTTACGTTGTATTTTCTGTACGAGTATCGTTTACCTTTATTTTATGTATTGGTTTAATAGAATTAATAATTTTATTTCCTATTTGTTTGATCTCTTGTATGTATAACGCAGTCAAAGTGATATTTTATATGTTCAAAGATCTCTATAGTCCAATAACAAAAAATGGTTTTAATGAAACATTTTGTTTTGGGCTTAATAACACATTAATAGTAAATGAACATTTAAATATTTATATTATTAAACTTCAATTATATTAAAAGAATGGGTATTCCATATCTTTGGAACGCTATTTATACAAAAACGTTACATATTTTTGACATTGTGTAATATAAAACGTACATGTTTACAAAGAACGTTTGAGTTAATATGACTTAGGGTATTATAAATATAACGCTGTGCGTAGTATGGCAAACAATATTTCGCAGTTCTTTATCGCACATTTATTGAATTGATATTTCAGCAGCACAATTTTAAAAGTCAAACACTAATATCATTTTGAACTGTCGGTAGATATTTATTTTCTTCAATCATTTCTTCAATGGGAGAAACGTTAATATGTTTATGTTTCGAATAATGTTGTTATGTATAAATACAGGAGAGTGTTCTATTTTTATAATAATCAAAGTAATATTAAATATGTTTGTCTCTGTTTCCTTACCATTTATCCGTATTTATAAATGAAATGTTCCAAAATAAATGTATAGGAATTATTTATTATAATTATTATTTTATTCTCCATTAGTATGAGTTCGAGCCATGCGACAACGATCCCGTGGAGACGGTGACTATCGAGCACGAGTCAGTTGCGCTCACTCTGGGCCAAGAGGCCCGCCGTTGGGCCACCCGCGTGGTCCGCGAAACTGCTTTAGTGCGGGATGCTTTGCGAAAACTGAACCTCTACCAGAACATGCGTGAGGCAGGACAAAAGGTCACTAGTTACACACCTACATGATTTTTCAGAATAACGCATAAACACGAGTGTCTAAATATTTTAACGTAGACTTAACGCTAAATAATGTTACTAACTTGAATTTTCAAAACGTTTTGGTAATTGGTTTTATATTTCAATGTAACTAGAAAAGTTTCATATTTCGAATGAATGACGTCAACGTGCCTAATAATCTGATTCGAACATCACATTGATTGACGTAGGTTCAAATCCTACAGTGACCTTGATCTTTCAGAGATGGAAAATATCATGATATATCTATAAAAAGTATTTTAAAATACATCAATCGTTAAATCTCAAAATGAGTTAAATCCAATTGTAATCGTTCGTACATGTTTAATTTTTTTTTTAAGTTCAAATCTTGCCGTCCATAAAGCTTTTAACGTTGTTTTGATATTTTTTTACGTATACGAAATTTGAAGATCTTAGAAAATAACGTAAAGTATTTGGATTTCGCTCATTTAGAAATCTAACTACACAATTATTACATTTAATTATCTGTAAAAGTTACCAATAAAACGTAAACAGGTGGACCCCAATGATCCTAATGGTCCTGAAATCGAAGTACGCATGGATGAACTGCGAGCTATTATCCGCCGTTCCGAGATATCGAAAGCTAAGTACGAAGCTAGATTGGAGTGCCTGCGCGTCGGGGGCGCCCCGGTTGATGAATGGCTTAAGGAAATCGACCTGCTGGCCGTACAAGAGACTCTGCCTCGTAGCAGCAGCCTGCTCAGCGTGAGGACTGACGTGTCCGGAGCAGCTGTACGTATATTATTACGTATATTATATATAAGCTGTTTCTTTCAGATGACATCTAGTATTTTGATAAAATAGTAACAACAAATCATTATTACTTCTCAATTTGCCACTTTACAGTGCTTTTTTCCTGGTAACAGTTTTGAGGTATGATGTGATTGATAAAGAATAAATGATTCGTTTATTTTAGTCAATTCACGGTCGTTTTTCATCTCGATTACAATAAAGTTTATTGTATTTTATAGTTATTTTAGAAGGATTTTCGCTCAATATGATTTGAGTAATTTGTTTAGGATCAACCGAGCTCTGACTCGTTCTACGACAGCGATAACACTGAAGGTGAAGCGTCCACGTCAGTCGTACCATCAACTCATCAACGCACCACCTCTGAGTCTCAGCAAGAGGACGAACACGAGGAAGATGTTGACGGTGAGTGTTTTATGATTTTCCATGCGAATTATATCACTTTCCATCAACTATCAAATAAGGTTTATTTATAGTTCTGTCACTTTAATAAATTCGTGTAGTTCTCTTTTAACTTGTAATCATTCGCGATATTGTAAGCATTAGTTAAAAGCTAATAAAAAAAATTGAATCTAAGTAAATCTAAAAATATTCACAAACATTAAGTACCTCTTTGTAATATTGGATATGAGATATTAGTATAGGTTTGAATTTTAATTTATTGTTTGTTAGAAGTAACAGAAAGTAGTACAAATTTCGGAATAGCGTCACAAACTTTCAATTAGGATCTGTTTTACGTTATAGTTATCGGTGTAAACTCAATAAAGTAGTATAAAAATAAGACTCATTTATAACTTGGATATATATTAGCAAAATTATACAATTACATTTTATAATATGCTTTTATAACGAAATGAACTAAAATAACATTTAAAAAAACTTTCAATTTAAAGATTTTGTCAGTATTACATAATTTTTCGAATTAAACTTTTCAAATACTATTAAAGTGATCGACAAAAAACTTAACTTTAATGTTAGAAAAGCGTGGGATCCTTTTACTTAATTTACGTAATGATCGTTATGAATCGATAGTAATAAAGTTACGACAACTGATAGACCACGTTTTAAAAATGTTTTCTGTTGTTTTCATATTGATAAATGTATTTGTCAGATTATTCTATCTGTTTCTGGTTATAAAACAAAACGAAACGTATAAATAATGAAAACACTCGATGCTAGACTTCAAGACTCGACACTCACTATAGGTATGTGACAGTAAACTAAAGATTATTAGTGAACTAATGCAACAGAACCAAATTATTCGGGTAGTGTAGTTCTTCTACAGGAAGGTAATGTTTTGCAGTAAAGAGTACCGATTTCAAATGAATAACCAAATAATATTAATATAAAAAGTATTCTAACAACATCTATGTTATGATGAATAAACTATTGAGTTGAAAAAATACCCCGATTTTAAAACATTCTTCATTGGTGCTCCGCTCCTATTGGGTCTTAGCGTGATGATATATACAAATGCAAATGACTTATCTAACACTGAATTTTTCTAATTGGGCCAGTAGTACCTGAGATTAGGGCGTTCAACCAAACTAACAAACCCTGCAGTTTTTAATATTAGTTTAGATTTCTCCCCACAGTATACTCAAGTTCAGAACCCGACCCCATTCCTTAAGAGTCTATTTAACAGAAAAAGACATAATGTGGGTATGGGATCTATTACTGAATCTGTGAGTTTGAAGCATTGATTTATAAAAATCCAAGACACATAGTCTCGAATAAAAGGAGTGCTCAAAACCGGCCATAAAAACTCCCCAATATACATACATGGTTATAGTTATGCGATAAGCTTATGATTTTGCAAGTTCAACCTTACCTGAATAATTTAAAGTTGTTTTTACAAGGACATTGCTGAAACCAGGAATAGCTTCAGCGTGAATTTACCACCTTCAGCTTAGTTATAAAAAAATGTGAACCAAAAGCCGTACTTCAATGAGTCTCAATATATTGAGGGTGAAATCTATAGATTGTACTCAGCCTACCTTATTTTTAGGTCAGCTATCCTGTTAACTAGTTACTCAGCGCAATCTTAGGTTTCGTATTTCTTAGTCGGACCTGAGGGGATGGGCCGGGGGGGCCATCTCCTCATTGCACAGGTCCGGCGGACAAGGGGAGGCAGCTGGTGTGTACCCAGTCTGCCTCTCTATAGGTAGGATCCCGGCGGTTCCCTTTCGCCGGGCGGACCGTTGGGGTGGCTCTACAAGGTTGATTAGCATTGTACGATCCCTTGCTGCCCTAACAATCACGGTCTGTACCGACACCGTGGGGCTTTAGTCCGTGCGAGGCGGACATAAAAGGGAGGGTGGCGTATCCATAAGGGATTTCCCCACGTTAATAAAAAAAATAAAAAAAGGTTTCCAATTTATAATCAAATTAAGTAAGTTTGTGCTCAGCTTAGTTACTATTATATATAATTATCACATCGATTATGTAAAATGTATTTAATAGTAAGTAATAATTATGGGCGTTAAAGAAATATTAACAATACGAAAGATAAACAAAACAACAGAGAATTAAACAAACAATGAAAGTGTTCTTAAAATTTCTACACAAAAAAATCAGATCAATGATTTTATCAAATAATATTGATAGGTAACTTAAAAAATATAGAAGTGCTACTGTTACGTTACTATTTTCCCGTTATCTTTTTATTCGAATAATAAATTAAATTAAATTTTTCATAAGCCGTGGAATTTCATGACTTGATGCTAACTCAGAACAAGCTAAGTGAATGCTAAGCTGGCGGCTATAAATTTTAATTCTGGACTTAGAGCTGAGATAAGTCTCGAGTGCGCTTTATAGATTTTACCCTTGATATATATTGATATATTTTACCTCGGTTTGAATACTTCAAAGATATGGTGGTAGAGCCACGCTGAAACTATTACTGGTTTCAGCATGAATGGGTCGGCTCGCCCGGGGTAGTACTACTCTCTCATAGAAAACCGACGTGAAGTAACAGTGCTTGCATTGTTGCGTTTCGTTCAGTCAGTGAGAGCGCCGGATACCCACCTCCCCTCCCCTCTCCTCTCTCCTCTCCCTCTCCCTCCCTTAACCCTTTCCCCCCAAAGGGTGGCAACGCACTTGCGACTCCTCTGGTGTTGTTGGTGTCCATGGACGGTGGTGCTCACTTGATTTCAGGTGACCCATCTGCTCGTTTGCCACGTATAACATAAAAAAAAATATTGTGCTTTCTTTACCATGTTATCAGAACGTGTGTAGTTTTATCCTGATTAAGTATCAACCCAAAGCTGAAGATCTATACACTTATAAGTATATTCCGATAGTGGTACTTAAGATCCATCCCGAGTTTTTGGCGGGATCTTGGCATTCCAAATCTTTCAATTTATGTAATGTCATACAGTGGTTTTTATATTTTATTCATAATCCTGTGTCATTTGATTTCTATATTTTGTAATATTAGGGGTGTTTTACGTTATATACTTCGGTTATTGTGAACAAGTAAAGTGATTAGGAAATGATATATGGATCTTGACTTGCCACAAAAACTCTCTGGAAAGTTCTGACAAGACGACAACCATCTTGTTAGTTTATTGGAATGATCACAAGAAACTTGTAACATCATTACCTACTCGACAATGGCAGTATTAATTCACTAGAAGATTGGTGGCCAAAAATAAAAAGATAGATCCCTTTTATACATACCGTTCCATAGCAACTTAATGAAAGCGAAGAAGATTAAATTCAATAAAAAAACAGATGCGGGAGGACATATAATCAATATTGTAGAAGGATCGAAATTTTATTATAATCACGTTCAAACATGTTGGTTATTGGATAATATTTTACGTAGCCGCGCTGGAAGAGGAACGTATGCGCATTGAGCAACTCACCGTTGGGTGGGACGACCCAACTCAAGTGAACTGGGGCGAAGGAGAAGGAGAGGGCGAGAGTGAGGCCGAAGCTTCTGCTCCAGAAAGCCTGGAGCCACCTGTACCACCGTTGTACAAGTGCACTGCACTCTACTCCTACACGGTAATTAAGTGCTTATTTAAAAAATCCATAAGAATTTTTTATTTAATTTCTCACCTGCAACCGCCTTACACTTATTAAGTCCCTAAATTATATAAGATTATAATGTAAGATACACATAATACACGAATAACATTTAATTTGTCTAAAAGTACTTTCTTATACAGGTATCAAACTATGTTTTATCTTTCCATAATTTACCAATTTTAATTATTTTTACAAGATTATAAATGAAATAATAGGATTACAAGGTGATTTTAATTAAGCCATGTTTTCTGAAATTGTAGTTTCTTCTACCTTAAGAATCTCGATGCCAATATAAATGTTTAAAGAATTAAATAATTGAAAGACTTTAAAGGATTTGTTGTTGAAAGTGCAAGTTGCAGTTTCAATTGAGAAATTGCGCCATTAGTGAGATTAAAACCTGCGGTAATAAAAAAAAACATTGTAACACATACGTTCGCTCTTAGTTCTTCATTGCATCCGTATTCTAACAGATTGAAATAGTTTGTCGTGCGAGTAAGTCTCTAGGTGGTAAGACTTTTGTTTTATTCTCAACCATTCCGTATAATGGTCTGTGTGCAATGTCGAAAAAGATAAACCAAAAAAGGATTACTTACAAATATTCGATTGAAAAATCCGAATTGTATTCCCTTAGGAAGTATAGATTTCGGTGTACGACTGTAAAAATATTTTATTTCTATTATCGTTGCTCGCTACATCTAAGTAAATTTGTTTGCCCATATCGAGAAACAAACGTGAAATCTACAACAATAAAACTTTGACAGCTTCACCACAAATTACTTATTGCTACTTAAAATATTACTGAAACGGATAAGTATTTTAATAACATCATAAGGTATTTATAATTTTAAACGATGCCGATACTAAAATGTTCTTCACTGAAGTAAAAAGATAAAAGGTCAACTAATTAACTTCAGTGATCAGAAAATCTCTATTTATCAACGCAAATAATTATTCGCCCTTTTAGAATTTCTCCCGTTTTGTCTGTAGTGGTATTTTCTTATTTAATTTATTTTTAATACTACTGCGTAGTTCTTATAGATGTACATACTAAATAATTTCTCGTGTTCAGTCCTATAATAATCTCAGAAATACAGTCACATTGTTTTAAAGAAATCTACGTTTTTCCGAATAGTCACACATTGTAAAAATATTGTAATATAATTCTATGAAGACTGTTTTTAACTTATGTTTTTCAAATTTACGATTTCGCATATAGTAAATACACTTAAATATGCAAGTTTAATTTCTTTCATGCTTATATTAATCTCAAAGCATTTGTTTATAAACTTTGAAACTGGATACTATTTGTTTTCATTTGTGAACTAAAATAGTTCGCCTACAATGTTGTATTCCACCCGGAGCATAACAACTGATTGTTATATGCTTCTAATATTACACTTGATTCTCATTTTTAGATACCTAACACTGTATGCATTAATAATTATGTGCCTATTCTTTCTTCTATCATTATAAAATATTGTGTATCTATATTTTTATTCACTAACTCTTCTATTTTATTTTTAGTTGTATTAAATTATTTATTATTAATATGATGGAAACATGTAGACGGTTCAACCCATGCAGTTATTACAACGTTTCGTATGTAGTACAGAAATGTAATGGTTTCTATAAAATTTAGTCCACTTTTTAATATTACAAATAGCAGGAATAGCAGCATACATTATACAATACATATATTTTATTAGTTTTGCTGTCTATAGCATGTATAAGATATTATATTTTATTTAAAAATAGGCTCAAAACCCTGACGAGCTGTCCATCATTGAGAACGAACAGCTGGAGGTGGTCAGTGAGGGTGACGGCGATGGATGGCTCCGCGCCAGGAACTACCGCGGGGAGGAGGGATATGTCCCCCATAACTACCTTGACGTTGACCGAGAACAAGTGAGAATAACTAATTCTCAAATATTATTCTTGTAAAAGAACACATTTACATAAAAAAAGTGAATCACGAAAAAACTCTAACATAAAAGTGCTAAAAATCAATTACGATACTCTCGTTTTAGTAAATAATATTACATATTTAGAAGAAAAGGTCATTATAAGAATAAAGTCCCAGTTGCTTAAAGCAAAAGAGCGCATATCCTATCGATTTGTGTTCTTTATTGAACTTTATACAATTTTATAAAATATAAACAACGCGTTTGAAAGGAATACATATAGAAAATTATAAATTGTTTCAGCATTATGGTGTGTTTTTGTTTGTTGGTTAGGCTTCAGCTACTCCTGGGCTGGTCAGCCAAATTTCCTTTTCGTCCGTGGATTACACAGTCGAAGGCGAGGACGCCGACGTGGTCCAGTCCCCTGATCAGATCTCAGTGATATCGGCGCCGGTCGCCAAGCCGGAGGAACCAAAGCCCGAAGAACCGGCCGACAAGTCCGAAGAGACCAACAAGGAGATGAACACTCTCGGTTATTGCTTCGCTATTTATGATTATGACGCCGAGGGCGATGATGAACTCAATTTGGAGGAAGGACAGGTATATTCAATAACTATCTTTTTTATTGTAAAACAATTAATTGTTCATTGACAATCAAGGGATTACATAATTTTAATATGAACTTGGGAAATTGTCATGTATATTGTTTTAAAATACCTCTGACGAGATTAATTAAAATATCTATTAAAGTTTGAGTAATAATATTTAACTTTCTTTTTCTTTTTTCTTTTTTGAACTGACTACGCTATTGACCTAGCAAGGTCTTAACAGCTTCACCGGACTACAATATTTAACTTGGTTTTAGAATTTGTTTATTTACATCACGACATCAAGATAATAGTACTCTGCTATGTTATTGAAATTATTTTATGAAACATATTCAAAGATATGTAATAATATACAAGATTATAGAGATATTTATAGTATAAAAAAGTAAGTCTAACTAATTGCTTATCTGTCTATGATGACATATCGTTATTCTTTTAATACCGCATACGTAGGTAATCAGATTCTCATTGATGTTTATTGCTGGACTTCTTGAAAGTGTCAATATATCCATAATAAATGAACATAACAGGTACAAATTCAAAATTGAATATATCTCATATATGTATATATCTGAATTCTGATAGCTATTTGGTAACCAGAGTTTCAAAATTATCGATATATAAACTACTCAGAAACGAAGCCACTAAAGTCTTACATCTTCATAATTACCAAGGTTGTTAATATATTCCATATTATTATATATATTATATTATATTATATTATATTGTCTAGTTCCAATTGTCGAGTACTTTCATTACCGCCATCGGTAGAAACTTCATCCTAACACCTTTGAATCAAAATGTTCACGAATAATCCCATTTGAAATGAATTACCTCCCGAATGAGCTCTTTGCTGAGATTTTTTCAGGTGATTATAGAATGGAGTTTTTCAAGAAGACAGTGAACAGATTTCAGAATAAAGTGTAGGCAACACGACTGTGAAACGTCCATACGAGGTAGTGACTACTTACCTAAAAAATTATAATTATGATCGTGCATTCTGTATTCCGTACAGATAATTCGCGTACTGTCCCACAACGCCCATGGAGTTGACGATGGTTGGTGGTGTGGCGAAGTAAACGGCGTCATTGGAAACTTTCCATCCTTGATTGTTGAGGAATGCGATGAGGTGAGATAACGGTGTTCATCAATATGAAACATTGGTCTTTATAATAGCGTATATAAACTTCGCTACTGTAATTTAAGTACTTGTTTTTATTCCGAACTAATGTAACACTAATGTAAACGTATAAAATTTAATTACATTGAACTTTTAACATCGATCAATATAGCTCATACCTGGTATGTCTTTGTTAAGTTGTTGTAATACTTGTTAATTTGTATTGTTAATTCTGCTTTTCAGAAAAGTAAAGCAGGGGTGCAGATTTTCTTTTCCATTTTAGTTAATTAACTTGTATAAAGAAACAGCTTCTTGATGAATCTCTAACTTTTTAAATAATGCTAAGAATATTTTTCTTTCCAAGTCTGATTTAAAAACATATCTTCGTAGTTGTAAAGTTTTCAAAGAAACTTATTTCTTTGATACCATGACATTCCAAGACAGGTTTCGTATTAGATCTTATTAAAAAACAGGTTTCAATTTGTTTCTTTTTAAAAACGCTACAAAGTTAATACTGTAATTCATGTTTTCTTTCATTTGTGTATATACTATGTATTAATTTCATACTAAGCATAAGCCAACATAAGATCAGTTGCATATAGTGTTATAAGACCGCACATACGTCTTTCACAACAATGAGGCGATACACAAAGGGATTAAGGGAAACAGTACTTATTGATCAGTGTTGAATTATAGAATCTCTATGTATATTTATTATACAAGTTTGTGTCAGCAAGATCGGATAAAGTAATTGATTTATCGAATGACTGTGTATTAAGTTCCCAACTTGTAATAGGAATAAATAATGGAATAGTTAGGACCTTTGCAGAATTCGATTCCTTGACTGATAAAAGAGAGTTATGTTGAGGATCAACATGTGCATGGTGCATGGTGCATTACCCTTACCCTTGCCCTCACTCTCACCCTTAACCTTACCCTTACCCTTATCCTTATTCTTACCATTACCCTTAGCCTTACCATTACCCTTGCCCTTGCCCTTACACTTACCCCTACCCTTACCCTTTCCCTTTCCCTTTCCCTTATCCTTACCCTTACTCGCACCCGTACTCTTACCCTTACTCTTACCCTCACCCTCACCCTCACCGTACCCTCACCCTCACCCTCACCCTCACACTTACCCTTACTCCTACTCTTAACCCTACCCTTTCCCTTACCCTTACCCTTTCCCTTATCCTTACCCTCACCCTCACCCTTACTCACACCCGTACCTTTACTCTTACCCTTACTCTCACCCTTAACCTTATCCTTACCCTTACCCTCACCCTTACTCACACCCATACCCTTACCCTTACCCTCAACTTACCCTTACCCTTATCCTTATCCTTATTCTTACCCTTACACTCACCCTTACTCGCACCGTACCCTTACTCTTACCCTTACCTTCACCCTTACTCGCACACGTACCCTTACCCTCACCCTTACTCACACCCGTACCCTTACCCTTACCCTTACCATTACCATTACCTTTACCGCATTACCTTATCCCGATGAGTTTCTGGTTTTTGTATCGACAGATCTTGGAACATGGCACGCCTAAGCGTGACTATGGCTTGTGTTATATATACCATGTATATAATAAGAGTACTGTCAATCTCAATAGAACGGAGAACCACTGAGCGGCAGGGATGAATGGACTCCAACTGGCTCTGCGCCGAAGGTGTTTTTGACTCCTCCTGCTTCTCCCTCGAACGATAGCTATGAGGAAGAAAGTAAGCATCTATTTTTACTCCAACTTTTAAGTATTTTATACATCTTATCAACCAGATTTTCCGAATGTGAACAATATTACATGATAGGATTTTGTTTAAAAAAATCACTAAATTATGTATTTATAATCATTTACTTTACATGTAAATTTAAAAATATTAAATTAATCAATAAAAAGAAGGATATTTCAAACGTTTTGTAAAAGATTATAAATCATGATCAATTGTCCGCATTCAGTAGTCAGAGTGTTTTGTAACTAATAACAAGGGATACATAACATACTGTTCTTTGCCATATAATATACATGGCGTGGACGTAAATAAATCTGAATTACGTTTCTATTAATATTTAGTGTTGAAAGTATATTTAACTCCAAGACAAAAAATAACTGTACATACAGGTATTTTACAAACAATAAATATAATAATGTATTAAAATAATATTTTCATGGTTTCATTACGATCTCGTCTTAAAACACAATATTTAGACAAGTTAAGAATGTAGGTCGAAACACTAACTTTTCATTTATTCTACACATTGTATTAAATTATATATATATATATATATAATATATATATATATATAATATATATATATATATATATTGTATGACATTTTCCCATACATTCCATAATTTTAAATTAATGAAATTGTTTTAACTTTCATTACTCGGTAAAACATTTGTTCACACATATAAAAGTATATTATGTACCCCTTATATATTTATGTAGTGTGACGTCAAAATAGTGGGCATACATTTTGCGGTTGTCGAAATGAACCACTGTTATATATAGCTTTTTGTCTGATTGGATACATTGTTGTGTTTATAATTCCCAACTAGCATATATTCAGGGGCGGCCCTAAGACGATGCGAGTAGGGTGATCGCTGTCTGGGAGTCAGCTAAACTTTTTAATTGTTAGCAGTCATAATTAACAGGGTGGTATTCACAAATGTCCACAATAAGTTCTCGCATCACCTGATAAACTTTATAGGGCCACCCCTGTTTATATCATGGCACGACTGCGCTAGTATTTCGTGAAATTTAAGCTCGGAATAATAAGCATATCACACATTGAATACGCATGATGTTTTGCACATAGGTACTAACCATTAACGAATTTAAACGAGTATCTACCTTAAATGTTCTCTGGGAAGAGCAGTTTTAGAACTTAAAGCATCGTAATGATATATAGTTAATACGATCCCGGTGTTAAGAAGCGGCGATGCACAATTATTATAGTTATGGACTTTTTATTATTTTCTCTATGTTATAATGTTAATAATAACTATTCTTTATCGAACATTACATTTCAGATAAAAATATACATATAGTTTCATAGCACAAATTTCCGAGTATCCTAAAATATTTAGTGATAATGTGATAGATGAGATAGATACAGGAAACGTACACGGATTCTAACTCAATTCATGTTTATTTGGATAATGTATATTATAAAATAATTTATATACAATGTAAAACTCGTGTTGACTTGTATGATATGTATATATATATAAATCACTACATATTATAAAAAAAATCCCCTACCGCGTCTGTTTGTCTGTTTGCAATACGCTCAAAAACTACTCAACGGATTTTCACGCCGTTTTCACCAGTAGATAAAGTGATTTATGAGGAAGGTTTAGGTTATAATTTGTCAAGGTTTTTTATTATATGGGCAGAACTACGTTCGCTAGTATAATTGGAATTGACTAAATCACTAGAATTTATTTTACTCCAGCCACAAAAACTAAATATTGTACGTATTAATTTGTTTCCAGAAGTTGTACTTATTTATTGTATTAAGGGTAACCTAGCGGCATGTCATGTATTAAAATAAAAATTGTATTACATGGTGAATTTCAGTAAGTACAGATTTGTTAACAACTTGCATAAATTTAAAAGTCGACATCAATGAACTTTATTGTACTGTATAAAAGCTGCTACCATTGTCATATTATTCAGGCCTTTAGCATGAATAGCTTGTTGTAGGAATAAAACAGTTTGAAATAAAAACCGTTTAACTATAATTTACTATTATTATAACGAATCGATATAACAGAAAAAAAAACAACTAACAAAATTTGAACGAATAACACAATTTCCACACAGTTCCATTGAGTATATTCAAATACATGATAATTAACGGGAAGTTTACCAGTAGTTTAACATTAAATTCGAATAGCTACATCTCGTTCGCATTCGTCTTAAGATACGAGCGAGTTTAATGTCAAATATTAATATTTTAAAAGAATTAAACAAAAAACACAAATATGGCTATAAAGTAGTAAATAAAAGGTTGTAAAATAAATGATAAAAGCAAAATTGAACTTCTTTGATTAAATATTCTAAACAACGTCTAGGTTATTAAAATGATAGTCCAGAGAAATTACAACGAAATAGGTACGTCAATTAGTATCATAATTTTCTAATATAATATTCGTTTTGAAACTGTTAACTGCTTTCAAACCTTGTAGTCTAAATGGAATTCGATATGCACTTTAGTAATACGGAAATGAAATGATGCCAACTAAATTGGAAATAGGTCATTTGAACCTTTAGACATGATAGCCCTTATTTAGAATTAATTATATGTAGATAGTATAATAAATATATTTGTTTAAACGTGTTAGATAAAAGGTATTTGACGTAATTAATAACTCGATTTAAATAACAGCATATTTCTTTATATCCAAAAGCAAAATAGATAAACTATTTATTATATTTAAAACCATAGCATGTATCTACAGTTTTTCTATAACTCGGTACTCGGATCGGTTATATCAACAAAGGTAATTAGGGCGTTTTAATAATACCATAACTTTTGTCTGTGACATCTTTCACCCTATATCTTCTATACATATAGTAAGAATGTAAACCTAACCTGTGTTATTACAAAAAAGATAAATACGTATTAAATACTTGGTTTAAAAAAGTTTCCTAATAAATGCACCGCGCTCGCCAGAGGCAAGTTCGCGTTATCCTTTTTTCGCAAGTCTAACCTAACGTAACCATAGCGAGACAAAAGAGCAAGATGGCGAACATTCAGCGACCGCGGTGCATTTAATAAGATACCTTTTTAAAACCAGGGTTTAATACGTATTTAACTTTTTTGTAATAACACCGAACATGTCGATACTTTTTAGATTTCTGTGAAAAAAAATTTTTACAGGTGTCTTGGAATAGGTAATAACGTTATTATATATGTTATATTTCAGTCATTTTTAGAAATGTCTGTCTGTTTATCTGTCTGCCTAAAGCATATCCTCGAATAACATTTAGTCTTGGTTTTAATGAAATCGGTTCACTCTACCAAATAAAAGAACACATGCGCCATTTATTTGTATGTGATTGTACTTACTACTTAAATCATTACAACAGTGCACGCAACAACTGATTTTTTTTCGTAGTCCGGTGAAGCTGTTAAGACCTTGCTTGGTAATTGCGTAGTCAGTTCAAAAAAATAAAATACAACTGATTTTATATCGACAGAATGGTATAGGAATGCATACGGGACAATCAAAGCCCCGAATTTGTTCAACAAACAATACTATTAAATTGAACTAATTAAACTCTTGAATATTTATCAATAACAAACTATGGCAGCGTTGTTAGATTTGGTATTACACCTGTTATATAGTCTTAATTAACAGGGTAACACCTAAAGGGGTAGCACCTACATACGAAAAGGCCACAATGAGTTCTCGCATCACTTTATAATCTTTATAGGGCCACCCATATCGCAATACTTAAACTAAAAATTAAGAAAAAAAGATCCTTTTTGTTAACGTAACTACGTATTTACGTAGAATAAAGGTACATAAAGTTATGTTATTAGTGCTCTATACCTGACTCCATCACGTCGTATATGAGCGTTGTCAGGTCAGGTTAATAATATTACTCTTCAGTATTGTATCGAAATTGCTTATTTCCGCGATACCCTTTATGAGGTTCCCTTAGACGCATAATATTTTATTACGATACACTCTATGCCTCGTATGATGGCATAACGCAATAAGAAACTTCCGCCGTAGCTCGCTTGCATATTTGCATTTAGTACAAGCGCAGCAAATAACTTGCATCCAACCAATTAATTAGAGACCCTTCCCTTTAGTCTGGCACTACAGTCGACGTTTTAATAGAGTGAACTTTGAAGGCAATACCATAGCTCATTTGAAATAAACAAAGTATGTGTATGGCTAGCAAATGTTAGGTTTTTCGATGTTTTCGTGTACATAGAACAATCTACTTTTAATTTTCTTCCAATTATCGTGAAATTTGGTCTGAGAATAATAAAATAAAATTAATGATGTTTAGAGGTCGCGAGTCGATTTTTTCCATTTCATTTAATTAAGACAGGAAAACGTTTTTTTATACTTTAGAAAATTTTAACTCGATTTCGATTTGTCGTTATGAAAACTTACAACCTACTTACATTCTTATAGCAAATTAATAAAAAAAAAAAAAAAAGCCTTATATTTCTTACAAATTAAACATGAACTTAAACATAAATATTTACATGATAATCATAATCTTATGACTATCCTTTTATTAAATTTTTTGCAAAAACCTCTATTCGGGTGAAGGCCTCCTCCAAAGACGTCCATTTTTCCTTATCTTGAGCCACTTTTAGCCAGTAAGGGCCCGCTGTTCTTTTGATATTATCTTGCCATCTCATGTGGGGTCTTCCTATGCGTCTTTTTCCTTTTGAACCGGTCCACGTAGTGACTCGTTTGGTCCATCTGTCGTCTTGTAGCCTCACCACATGGCCCGCCCATTTCCATTTTAGCCTTTGAGCATGGATCAGAGCGTCGATGGCTTTAGAAATACCCCGTATTTTTGTATGTCTAATCTTCTGTATTTTTTTTATGTTGAGCATACTACGTTCCAAGCCGCGTTGGCAGCTGGTAATTTTATTCTTAATTTTGTTAGTACATTTCCAGGTCTGGCAAGCATAAGTTAGGCAGGGTAGAAGACATATGTTCAACGCGCTGGTTTTAATGTGTACTGCCATGTTGCTTTTAAATATTTCTTTCATACTCCAGTATTTATTCCACGTCTTTTATATTCTTCGTTCTACTTCCAACTCATTATTTTATAGGAAATTAAATGGCCCGCAAAAAAGAGCCCTCTGGTTTTAGTATTTCTCTATATCTTGTTTTAGTATTCTCTGACGAAATGTCACGACCATTTGACGAAGAAAAAGTCGATTTTTTCTGATACACTCTAATATACATTATTATTGTTTATAGGTATTAATTCAGAAACCAATGTGATATGAAAAACAGTCTTTAGAAATAAAATAAAAAATACATAATGATTTCTTAAGACGACATTTGGGTAATCTAAAAAAGAAAACACTTTTTTACTGAGATTTATTTTCTATATATTCGTAATTTTCAGGATATCTTGAAAATGTTCTATTTTTATATAATTATATTGTTGGTTGGTTATTATTTGAACGTAGCTATATAAACTATCTATCTTGTTTCTCTTTGCAGTGCATCGACGTCGCTCGCCCGTAATTAAACAAATTACTAGTTCCCTTACCTGTTATGAAATTTCAAATAATTTAGTTATTAAGCTTCCTGTCGACTATAAAGCGGCAAGCGGGAAATATTATAGTTTAAATTTCCTCGACATATTTTGCCTAAGTGGACAGCGGTTGAGAAAATTGCATCAATTCTGACTCAATTTGTGAAATTTAAACAATGCAAGTTCATCATACAAAGGAGCTATACAATTATCGTCTACTTAAATGGAAATTAAAATACTTAAATTACTTTCTATGCTATTCTGTAATATAATTAGTTTATTTCTTCTGAAAACGGCTTTAGGTTGAAATTAAACTCTCAGTTTCAAGGCAAATGCGTGTTTGATACGAATGAATTGTCAATTGTCTCTTAGTTTTTTAGTCTCATTACTACTTAACTAAGTTGCAACTCTTTTACTGATTTTTAACTATCCCTATTACGACACATCATTGATATTTAACTTCTGAAAAATCCTCTACTTATCAGTAAAAGAATTTTCAATCGTCTTGAAGATTCGTTTTGACAACAATCCAACTTTTGATTGATTTTATTTTTGATCGTTATATTTTGATGGCGGTTACTATTTACCTACCTTAATAATCTATATATAAACTAGTGGGCAGGGCAGACGTTGTCGTGCCTTGACAATAAATATAAAATATCTAAAATTCAATCGCAGTTCCACCTACCGGGTCTAATCTATGAATCTCAACCGTTCTTGGATCCACTGGAACACGCATACAAAATTTCAACCAAATCGGTCCAACCGTTTAGGAGGAGTTCAGTGACATACACACGTAGAGAAAAAATTTATATATAAAGATAGGCAGTGGAGAAACTGCTAAGAACGTCTCCTCAGTTTTCAGCCGATTTTCTTTTTGAAGAGCTTTTGTTTTATCAATAAATGTTGGAAAAAGTTTTCTTTTTCTTGATGGTAGAAGTTCGGCCACTGGACGAGCACCCATTTTAAATAGTAGATAACTATTACTTTATTTTCCGATATATTCATATCCAATTACCACAGCTACACTGTGTAGTTACTTGTTTATGTCATCGCGTTTCTAATTTTTTTTATTAATGTGGAACGATTACTTGTTTGGGAATAAAAGCCTATCAAATCGCTATTTATTGAAGTTTTAATGACCATTAGATAGTAAAGGTATATGCTATTACCGGTTGTAATTACTCGTGTTTAAGGCATATTTGTATATTATATTCATTATTCATTATATGACAATTAATAAAGGAGAGTAGAGGAGGAAAACATGTTGTGCCGACCTTATTACAGTTTTGTAAGGGTAAGAAAATGTATTTTATGCTAATAAACATACTTGTGAGGTGGGGGTATGGCAGGCTGTGATCTCTTTACGTGTCATTAAAATGTCCTAAGCAGGTGTCGTATCATGTGTAACATGGGATTATCGGAGCTGGCGAACGAATGCTTGCAGACTGCGCATAAAAAAAAATTGACTCCGTGTGCTTGCGATATTGACCAGTTAGGTCAACAGAAGGTGCAAATTGTATGTTTTATCTATGTACCATATAAATCTACATTATTTTATTAACGAGGTTTAATCATGTCCATCAAATAACCTTGTTCATGAGTTATTCCTTGTATATGACATACATATAACGTTAGGAATTCAAATCACGCTGAATTAAGACGTCGCATTTTGGAATTAAATAAGAGAATGTTATACGATTGTGGGTATTGAAATATGATAGACGTATGTGAACCATGCATGGTAATCGCGTGTAGTTGATGAGTATTGTGCCCCGGACGCTGCTAGTGCCTATCCCGAACAACGTCGACGTGAATTGTGCAGCACCACCGGTAGAGCCACCACCGCCGCCACCAGTTAGCAATGCTGAGTCCAATGAAAACCAACCGGACTTCAGCTTTAATTTAGAGCTAAGTAGAAACCAGCATGAGCAGTATGGCGCCCAGTTTATTGAAGAGGCAGGTGCACCCGTGGTTACTATTGTCGGTAAGGAATTATTGAATACAAACATTAACTTACTTAGCATTCTCTGTCGCGCGTCTTAAAATCTTTCGTGAAATTTTACAGTAGACTTAGTTTTCGCCGAAGGAAAACATTGTAATCGGACGGTTTAGTAGGAAATTTTATAATATTGCCTTTTACCAACTTTAATATGCTAAACACCTTTTGCAGAGTTTACCTTATTTAAAAGCCTGTAATCCAATAGACCTCGATTTATAACTACAGCTGACCCTTTATCGTTAGCTAACGTTAAAAACATTGTTCTGTTTTGATGTATTTATTCTATTCACTTCAGTTACGTACCAATAAGTCTTAATGATGTATTCGTATCACTGTATAGTTTATAGTACTTGAATAACTTTTAAATGATTATAGATTATAGATGTTTGGTCAAAACGAATGATGAATTATTATTGAATTTTTAATAAGCATATTTTGAGTATGCTCTTCACTTATTCGTAGCATTAAAAGTTATTCTTAAAAGACGTAGACAACGGAAACATTTTCTTTCACACATGATTAAAATTGTTATTAAACTGAGGTATTTATTACTGATTTGTTAGGCTTCAAAAAATCGTAGACATCGGTCTATATCGATAAACCACGATAAAAGATCAGAATAGTAAATTGTGTAATTTTTTACATGCTCCAGTTGATGAGGTCTATGGTGACCTTCGGATGAATCTTTCGGACGAGGTTTGATTCCATATATATATATAAATACTTCTTTCTATATGTTATAATCCTATTTAAATTACAGCGTACAACAGTTTTGTACGTTTTCTTTAAGTCTATATTAACAGATGTGTCATTTGGCATAAGTTTTGAAATAAAGCGTTTTTCTTTGGTTGGATTTGCTCCAAGGAAGGCAGAATATTTGTGAAATCTGTATATTTCATTCAAAATATAATATCTGTATTAATGTAGATTTTACGTACTATATTATAATAATATGAGATACAATTACGTCATTTAACGTTATGCCAAATGTGTACAAATTGCATTAATATATATTTTGACTGTGCAAACTTCGCATGCATTCTATCCGTCAGTTTTCATCTGTCGTGTAGCTCATATCACTTCAAGCATGTCGCTTATAGTAAAGTAACGCTATGTTTTGCTACTAAGTAATAGATAATGCTTATAACGCCAACTGTGATCTATATATAATTTGGGAATTCTGTTTATCCTATAGTTTGTTTTACCCTTTTTTTATAAAACGATACCTGTTATTTCTACTGTTATAGAAAAAACCTGTGTTTATACTTTGTTATGTGTGTATATTTACAAAGTACTTATATGTTAAATGTTGATTATTGCTGTTATGTAAATAAAACCATGATGTATTAATTATTAGGAGGACGAGGCACCACCGCCACCGCTGCCTCAGCCTAACCACCCGGAGCCAGCAGTGGCTGTAGTATCGGAGGCCGGCTGCGGACTAGGCGTAGCACAAATAGTCATTACTGCCGCCACTCCCATGATCGAGGAGCCGGAACTCCCGTTCCCGTCTGTGGAGCCCGAGCCTGAGATCGAGCCAGCATCCGATACACAGCTGGAAGAACCTGAGCGCACCATTGAAGATAATGACGATGAGGAGTCCTCTCTTTCTGAGCAAACTGCTGTCTGCCTGAACGATTCCCAAGATGGGCATGCTGATTCTGCCCCTCATCCCGCTTCCAGTTCGACCGCTTCCGAAGGCGAATCGAATGGAGCATCGATAGAGTCTGGCCCCCCGACTGCTCCTCAGTCGCCCCCGATGGCTCCGCGTGCCGGCAGGGCTTCTATCCCTGACGAGCTTGAGCCAGCCCAACTTGCTAGGCTCACCGATTTAAAGGAATCCAATGCTTAAGCTCTTTCGCATTCTAAGACAGACGCAAATACCAAAATTCGGAATTATTGAATGGTTTATACAATTTGTATGTCTTTAAACTAGATACCATACCTATATCTAAACAACCATTTTATCGAGTGTTGTAACATATTCCTTGTAATGCTCGTTGAAATTCCCTTCCAATCAAAATTAACTTCTTCAAATATTATACAGATAATTGATTCATTGTGGCAAATCAATGGCAACACCAATTGGTAAATAAGTTGGAAATAGAAAATTTTATCATTACAGTTCTGTGTAGGGAAGTGGTTGCTATACCAGTGTAGATTGTAAATGTATATAGTTGGAAACCCTAACTAGTGTTCTAGTGTCTAGTTTACTAGATCAAAGCCTAGTTATTGGAGGTTACGAAGTATTCTTAGAGAGTAAGATAAGGATGAAGTTATGTTGGTCGATAAAAAAGATATGTTTCATTTACAATTTTGGTAATCATTCTGTATTTTAATTGTAGCTATAAATTCTAACATAGTTACAAAACTTACGAACTTTTTGCACGTGTATGAATTTTGTATAAAACTACCATTTTTATTAAATTGTTTGTCGACCAACATGTGTTTCATATGGAGTAATGGAACTGTGTACTCCTCCATTCATTTTTATACTATATCACAAGATTGTTAGTGTAAAAATAAATTGAGAGAGACTTAGGAAGATACAGGGTGGTACTACCTTCTCAATCTGAAATTACATGAATTAATTACTTTCGTTTTACTAAACTGGATTTTTAAGATAAATAAACACGAGGCCAAAGCGACCCCAATAAAATATTAACTATTCCTGTTTATTTACATGTCAAATCTAGCTTTTAGTGAAACCTATCAGGAATATTTCACCTTCTGCTGCTATGATATAATCTCCCATCTATGAAAATAAATATGATAGTGCATATAACGGTTTACATTTCTTAGATATTAGTATTTAGTGTTTATGAAGTACGATTAATAAATTAGTAGTGTCTCAAATAATACATACGAGATAGTTTATGTCAATCTTCAATGTTTGAATAATCATATACATCTAGTTTAAATAATTAAAATTGTTTTCGAAAATACAAGGCGTATTCTATAATTAGTTATTAATATATGTTGTAATATTTATTTAACAGTACAATTATAAGCATTCGCATACACGTAAGGCTTTAGAGACTAGCCCAGCTACATCTTGGACTTTTCTGTGTTGTAGAATCCAAATTATTTATTAATTATATCACGTTTTACTCAAAGATAATGTTTAGTACGATTAATAAATTAGTAATATCCCAAATAATATATATAGTCTGTGTCAATATTCATTGTTTGAATAATCAAATACATCTAGTTTAAATAATTAAAATGTTTTTAGAAAATACAAGTTGTATTCTATTATTAGCTATTAATATATGTTGTATTATTAGTTTAACATTACAATTGTAAGCATTCACATACACGTAAGGCTTTAGAGACTAGCCCAGCTATATCTTGGACTTTTCTGTGTTGTAGAATACAAAATATTTGATAATTATATCACGTTTTAGTCACAGATTATGTTTAGTAAGATTAATAAATTAGTAATGTCCCAAATAATACATATAGTCTGTGTCAATCTTTATTGTTTGAATAATCAAATACAACTAGTTCAAATAATTAAAATATTTTACGAAAATACAAGTCGTATTTTATTATTAGCTATTAATATATGTTGTATTATTTATTTAACATTACGATTGTAAGCATTCGCATACACGTAAGGCTTTAGAGACTAGCCCAGCTATATCTTGGACTTTTCTGTGTTGTAGAATCCAAAATATTTATTAATTATATCACGTTTAACTCAAACAGAATGTTTAATATTAATGTAAACAGTATTAATAATTAATTAGTAATTTTTCGATTAAGTACTCGATGTTTCTTTTAGGAGTTATGTAGAAATAAATGTAGCACCCTGTAGATAATTATACTTGAACCCTATTAAGCGATAAATTACCACTTGTTAAGTGCAATCTGTTTATATAATATTTTGTGATAAATTAATATCTACTATCTAATATTATGATTAATTCTGAATTCGATACATTCTCATATAGTTCTTTGTGTAGTTGAACCAAGGAGAGATTAATGTTTAACATTGATTTTTCTTCTGAATTCTTTATAAATTTAATGTTATGTATTACGTATTGTTATTCATAATCCATATCTGTATGCCTGTACTCGATCCCTTTATATAATCATAAGCAGTATTTATATGGAAATATTTAACCATCGATGTTATATTCGATAAGTATGTGTTATCACCAGTACAATAGTAATGAATGTATTCGTATTTAATCACATATAAATGTTCACAGTTTTGCTTCAATAAATTCAATGATTTAGAAAGTAGTGAAAACCGTTCGTTTTTGTTCATATTTTCTCATACTCATTCTGATCGTACATAATAACGACTTTAAAGCAAGACTACTTAAAAACTACAGCAATTATATAACATAAATATCACGTTAGATTTTTTATTCTTAAATTATTAATAACATAAAGTGTTATATACATCTATATGCTACAACAATGTACATTCGGAATGAGTTATTACCCATTTTTAAAATTTTATTTATTTTATTGACACAGTATCTTCATCTGATTCATGAAATAAAATTACATAATTCGGTCACAATACATCGAATATTAATATTAAAGTAAGCAACATGAAACGTGTACACGACACGTAGTCACAAACTTGTAAAACATTGATATATCCTATGTAGGAAGTTCCAAGAACCCGTGTAGATATTGTCAATTAAACGTGTAATCAGCTACACAGAATAAGAAATTAATACTTAATACACATGAAACTAATATAATATTGGCTATTTGATAGTCGAGTCTCATCACATATTTTAGGTCAGGGGTAGTCAACTTTCATGTACCCGCCTAGTTTTCTAGCAATGGAAATAGTAATCGTGATAAAATTGGGGAACTAAATTGATAAATGAAGCATTATTTTATACCGGAATTTTACTAAAGATGACAGAATAATATAAATTATTACAGTCCAATTTAGTGAGGTCCAAGCGACCTATTGTCGTCTATTAAAATTGGTGATTGGTTGGTTAGCAATAGTGGGTGGTAAGGATTGACTACCACTGTACTATGCATCGTTAAAATTTAAGGTAAAAATACATCTCCGAAGTCTCGATGTAATTAAAACTTTATAGTTGTCAGTAATAGAATATAATGTTACCTATACATTTATACTAATTCATATAACAATTTTTGAAACTTTACGCAATTTTACATATTTATCACTAGGAATTTTATTACTAGTTATATATTTTTCGAATCAACATTAAGGTAGATTGAACAACGTGCAATATTTATTACTATTATCTAAAAGCGGTTTTTTTTTATTCGGTACTATCAGAGGAATCCTTACACGGAAGCATAAGCCGATCGACATAGAGATATATTTAGAAAATTGGTATTACTAAAAAAACAATCCATTTGATACAATTAAAGGTTGTTAAAATGTCATAATAAAAAAAATGATCATCGTAAAAAAACATGAAAAATGGTATTTAAGATTTTTTTTTAATTATTTATCATAATAATGACTACTTATTATTTTTTATTACAATCGACACAATGCGTGATTTATTTTTTGTTAAAACAGAACAGGACGCGTCCTGATTTTCACACTCCGGTTCAGAATTCTCTGAATACGACCCTGGTTATTAATCGATATTGCCATCAATAACAAATTAATTATAGTAAGTTGGCAATATATTTCACACTCTACTGCTCACACAGGATTATTGGTGACATTTACATAATAAAATTATATATATTTTACGGCTTTATAATAGCTCAAAACTGTGTAATTTGTATAATGTAATAATTATATTTTCTTTTTTAAGTTTAAGGACATTGGACGTATCTTGTTCATTTTACGATGGATTTTTTTGTTCTGGCATTCTATTACTCCTATGTGAACATTATAAATATGTCAGGTTTCATAAAAAACTATATTTAATAATTGTAAATGTTATACTTAGGTCTTGTTTGTTGTACCTACAATCGCTTTAACTTATGTACTCGATGTATTCAACTCGCAATAAAACTTTCTAAAATAAAAAAAATGTTTCTTTTTTATAATTTTTTTACTGATCATTGACAAGAATATATGAGACGGGTGTTTATAGAAGGTGAACTGAAAGAGTGCAACTGGTGGTGGTGTAGAAGTAAAAGACAATATTTTGTTAAGTATTTATTTACATGCAGTTATTACAAATATTAATATTTATACAAATTTGCACGTTCAACAACTTAAACCTTTTTTTATTATCTCGCGAGCTACACAATATTCAAGATTGTATTTAAAAAAATATGCACATTGCAATAATCATTAATTTAATTTAAATAAATCACCACATTGTCTTCTAAATTGAAGACGTAATCTCAAATTACCAAGACAATAATAAGATTAGTAACAAATTACGAAACGTTAAAGAAATGGTTAAAAATATCAAATGTATTTATTTGTTTCTTAACACAGAAAAAAGAAACAAGCTTTAACAGAGGTTTATAGACGTACCTATTGTTAATAAATAACATTAAAATAATGCACTGATATAATTTTTTTTTTAATTGTAAAACTACAAATGTTTTACAAAACAAAGGATTAATTAAAATTACAAAACAATGTGTATGTTGTCAATACAATTCCAGTAATGTACCAAAACATGTAAGGAAATCTACTAAAATTAGTTGTGATTCTAACATGGATAACATGGATCACTTAACAAATTAAAATTTTTAAAATATTGTTTATAATTTGAATTAACACAGATTTCTGTAAAATTACAAAACACGTTGGAACTGAAATTACAATAAAGGTATTGAAAGATCACAAACACTTTTAGTACCTACTTTTGCAACTCTGACTTAAAAATTACGTGGTGCATTTCACCAATTTTCTTTCAATTTTTCCTATACGTTTTACAATTTCACAGGACTGTTGGACAATTTGCAATAGAACCCATTCGCAGCATCACCTACCGGATCCAAATTACTCAGGACGGCATGACAGTGACAAAAAAAGGCGATAATTGTCTTCCCAGTACCCCTTGAGTTGCTCCTATGCCACTCTCCTCCACGCCCGTTCGCTATTCGCGTAAAAAATATCTATAGCACTGAGGGACAATATACCTTTCTAACAGTAAAAGAATTTTCAAAACCGTATAAGTAGTACCAGAGATTCCCTGAACACAAAACTTTACCTTTCTATAAAATATTAGTATAGATATATACATAACATAGCTTGGTAATGGCATACTTGTAGAAAGATTGTAAATACATTATTTTTGTCGTCTATATCGATAACAAAGACCACCCCGATTGTAATAAAAAAAAAATGTAATATTATGATAATATCATAATGGTTAATAAAATGAAATATGTTCTTTGCAATGGAAAAAATAAAATGGTTTGAAATTAATTAGTTTTATTTATAAAGAATATCATCGGGCACATTATTGTCAATAATAAAATTATCTGGCAGTGATAAATTCATATTTTTAATAACGTTTAAAAAGAAAGTTTTACTGAAAAAAGTTTCCTAATCAATATTTTTACCTGTAAAAGTGTGATGCCTATTTATAATGATAACGTTTCGTGGCAACCAGGTACCCTGCACCTTGTTTGGAAGAGCATAACGAAAGATATATTAAAGAACCAGCTTTTCTAAAAATTTTATTCTTCCGACGTTACTGGTTCTTAGCTACCATCCGATCCAAGCGTGTAATGCGCAATAAGGAAATTCGTTCCAATATAGCTTAAATTTATAACTAATCTGTCTGCTATGTATAGTACAAAGAAAATTTACCAAAATCCGTCAAAATTCACTAACTACAATTTTTTTACTTTCGTCCGTTATGGTTGAGAACCTCTTGCGTTTTATGGGACAACATCTTAAATGTAACCTTGTAATATTAGTTATCCCTGTGTCATGTTTCGTCAAAATCGGTTCAGAACTTTCAGAGTGATGCGTGTTCACAGGGACAGAGCGACAGGCCAACAAAAAATGTAAAAGGATAATTTTTGGCTTCTATATCGACAACAAAGTCTACCACGATTATAGTTTTCAAAAAATATTTAATGTACATATTTGGCCTTGTCGGCCGGCTGGTCCCCGTGGGGGATAAAGACCACAACCCTCCAGCAAGCATCGAAAAACTAACTAGAAATATAAAACAACCTCAACAAACTCTCAAGATCGGGACATTAAACGTGAGATCTCTAGGAACAACACAAAAATTTATAGAACTGACATATCTATTACAAAAAATTAAAATTGATGTACTCGGCCTGGCAGAAGTTAGAAGAATGGGTTGCGCAATCGAAGAACACGAAAACTTCATTTTCTGCTACAAAGGTGAAACACTCGGATTATATGGAGTTGGTTTTTTAATAAAAAAAGAACATAAAAATAAAATCGTTAGTTTTTCGGCACTTTCAGATCGGGTTGCTGTATTAAAACTGAAACACAACAACCAAACGCTCACAATAATACAAGTATACGCACCAACTGAAACGGCTACAGACGAAAAACTTAACTTATTTTACGAAACACTACAGACAGCGCAAAGCCAGGCAGGAAAAAACGTCCTCGTTATAGGCGATTTTAATGCAAAAATTGGCCAACCGAAAATAGAAGACAGCGATAGCCTTGTTTTGGGAAAATATGGATACGGAAACAGAAACGAAAGAGGGGAGATACTAATTCAATACGCGTTGGAGCATAAAATGTCAATTATGAACTCCTTTTTTAAAGCTCGAAAAAATCGCAAATGGACCTGGTTATCTCCTTGTGGTAACGTTAAAAACGAGGTCGACTTTATTTTGTCGAATCACCCCTCGAAGATAAGAAAAGTAGAAGTGCTACATGGTTTCGGATTCAGATCTGATCATCGCCTGGTTAGAGCTACCTACATTCCAAATCAATGCAAAAAGAGTAGGATTTCGTATAAAACGCAACTTACGTCGTTGAGTACGGATGAAGATAAATCAATATATTTAAAAACCCTCGAAACCAACATACACCAACTGGAATCACAACACGAAGACGAGGAAGATATTCAAACATTTTACAATAAACTAGTTAATACTGTCAACACAAGCCTTCCACGTAGATCCAATAAAACAAAACTAAGAACTACTGATAAAATACTCAAAGAACATACCCGTACTCTTCTTACAAGACGAACTGAACTTTTGAAAACGAAACAAAAAACTAAAGAAATGAAAGAAGAACTGAGCAGACTATTTAAATCTACGAGTAAGGCAATTGATAAGGACTACAAAGACTATAGAAATAAAATAATTGAGACTAACCTGAAAGGTTATAGAAGTATGAAAAAAGCTTATAAGGAAATGACCACGCACAAAAACTGGATCCAAAACCTAAAATCAAAATCAAAAGGAACTAAAACAAGACAAGACATCATGAACTGCGCTACAGATTTCTACAAGAAATTATACGAGAAATCATCAAACCCAGTTACTTGTACCACTACAACTGATGGTATAATAGAAAATCACACAGGTATAAGCGATCTACTACCAATGGACAATAAGGAAATAATCAAATACATCCAAAAACTCAAAACTGACAAAACCCCCGGTCCTGACGGCATACAAAATGAAATGTTAAAAACAGGTGCTGTCATTTTATCCCGTCCATTGGCGTACCTATTCAACATGGTTCTTGACAAAGGTCAGGTACCGGAGCAATGGAAAAGGTCCGATATAATCCTTCTTTATAAGAAAGGAGACCCTCAGGACATAGCTAATTATCGCCCCATTAGTCTCCTCTCAAATGTATATAAACTGTTTACGTCAATTTTACAAAGCCGATTGAGCCTGGACATCGATGAGTTCCAGCCAGTAGAACAAGCGGGGTTCCGTTCAGGATTTTCAACAACGGACCACATACAAGTAATGCAACAAATAACAGAGAAATATAAAGAATTAAATAGGCCACTTTATATTGCTTTCATCGATTATACCAAAGCATTCGACACAATTTCTCACGAGGCAATCTGGGAAGCTCTGAATAAATGTCACATACACGAAAATTACATTACAGTATTAAAAAACATTTATAAGGATAGCGTTAGTCAAGTTAAACTAGAAGTTCGAGGTCCAGACATACCGATCTGCAGAGGAGTGAGACAAGGAGATCCCCTCTCACCCAAGCTGTTTATATCAGTATTACAACAAATTTTTGAAAATCTTGACTGGCAGTCGGAAGGGATAAGAATCAACCAAGATCGACTTACTCACCTCAGATTTGCGGATGATATTGTCCTTTTCGCTGAATCAAGTAAAGGGCTAGAAAAAATGATTAACAGCTTAAATAAAGAAAGTGAAAAAATAGGCCTCAAAATGAATGACAACAAAACGAAAGTAATGACAAACAGCTACACAAATGTTATAAACCTAAACGGAAAACCGATTGAATATGTGAACAGCTACATATACCTAGGGAAACGAATATCATTTGAAGGTAACAATGAGGAACAAGAGATTGAGCGACGTATTAACAAGAGCTGGAAAAAGTTCTGGTCTTTGAAAGAAATCCTAAAAGGGGATTTTCCTCTCTACCTAAAGAAAACTGTCCTGGATACTTGTGTTTTACCTACTCTTACATACGGATGCCAAACTTGGACATATAACACCAAAATTAAAACTAAATTAATAATATGCCAGAAAGCAATGGAAAGGAGCATATTAAAAATAAGAAGAATCCAAAAAGTGAAAAGCGTACAAATAAGACAAAAAACAAAAGTTATAGATGCCTTACAATATGCTCTAAAACAAAAGTGGAGGTGGGCAGGACATATAGCGAGATACGCGGACAAAAGATGGACATTAAAGACTACTATATGGGAAGGACCAAGAGGAAAAAGGAGAAGAGGGCGTCCCAGAAAAAGATGGATAGAGGACATACAAGCGATAGCAGGAAAAGAATGGTTAAAAAAAGCTAAGAACAAAGAGGTCTGGAAAAAATTGGAGGAGGCCTTTACCCGAGAAGGGGTTCCGATCGATGGTATGGACATCAATAACAGTGTTCAAGAACTTTTATAAAATTATATAATTTACAATATTTTTGCTATTATATAAACGTAACTTATCTTAAAAAGCATGTATAGATCGGAAATAAATGGGCTTTATTATTATTATTATTATTTGGCCTTGTTACAGTAAACTGAAGAGTTTGTTTGCTTAAACGCGCTTATATCAGGAATTACTGCTCTGATTTGAAAAGTGTTAGATTTTCTCATTTATCGAGGCAGGCTATATATATATATATATAAACAACTACCTTACAGAATTTTGTGAAAATCGGTCTAGTAGTTTTTGCGTCAATTTCTTCTCTCTTATGTTTTCTTAAAAGTAAAATAAACAGACACACGAATGTGATATATATGTAAAACATGGCCTAAATGTTATACCGGTGTATAAACTACTACCATACCAAATTTCGTCAAAATCCATTCAGTAGTTTTTGCGTGAATCCTGTACAAACGACAGACAGACAAACAGACATACAGACCGACAGACAGACAGATAAAAATTTTAAAAACTATAGAAATGTGTTCTGTCATTGATTCTAAGCCCTCTCAGTGTATTTTTTTTTAAATATTTAATGTACAGATTTCGTCCCGTTAGCCTTTTATTATATGTATAGATTTCGTCCCGTTAGCCTTTTATTATATGTATAGATTACATTTCAAAATGTAAACCCAAATTTTAATCGTTCATATAACATGTTCAATTTTTGAAAGATTTCCGGTTTTTATCATCGACAACGAAGTTTTAATTGTGCCCTTCATAAGGTTTTTAGTTTTTTTTTATGATTTTCATCCTTTACAAGTACAAAAATTGAGGATCTTGAAAAATAACGTATCATATTAGGAAGGGTTAAAATCGGATTTTACTTGTTTTAAAATTTAACAACACATATATTTCGAGGCAAAATAATTTTATTTAATAATTTTAAGTATATTCGATATTCGAACACGTTTTAAAGACACGTTTTCATAACCTAAAACAGTTGACTTTGTACTGGTCGTATATCTCGTTGAACATGTCTCTGCAATTCATTTTCACCTTCATCTTCGAGCACATCAGGAAGACGCCAGACAGTTTCCTATGCAAGGAGTATATCTCCTCGGGGGGTGGGCAGAGACGGTGAGTCAGTATCGTGGGAACTAGCGCTTGGATCCTACGAGTGGTTTTCTGCGCTCCGAAGTCAAATTCCCCGATGCCCTCGCTCGTGAATACTTCACCCATTATCATAACCGTATCGACGTGGGTTTCCTCCATTATCTATGGATGTTAGAAACGTTTTTTTTTAATACTTTATATGTTTTTACGTTTGACCACAGTCTCACGTGATATTAAATGAAACTTAAAGCGGGACTGGCTTTCAAGTACAGCCGCCTGAATACACCAAATAGTTGACTCAGTTCCAAGGATTTAAACATGCGCACTTTAGTGTCCGAATACGCTATCACCTAGGTAACTGGGGTGTAAGGGGTATCGAATAACATCAAAGACTTGAGACATCCAAGCCAACCTCACCTGCACGTGGTGTATATGTACCTGTATGTAATATGAATTATATCTTTTTGGTCAATTTGGCGGCTATATTGTTTTATTTACCGCAGTTTGCTTCTACATAACTCAGTGGTTATAGAAACGTATAAGAATATCTTAAGTATATCGACAATACGGGCATATTATATCTATATAATAAAAGATTTAAGACATATTGTTCGATAATGTATAGCTTATAATTTGCATTACTTTCTCATATAGTGTTAGTGAGCACTGAGTTTGGTTGAAGTTCCAGGTATGTTGCTGATGATAAATCCCATCTCATTCGATATACTATTTGTATTCATATATCTAATTTACACGTTACATGTTACAGTTGGCATGCGTGCCGTAGTTACAAATGTTTTTGAAAAAGCTTTTCTGTAATGTACACACCCACTCACAATTTTACATTTCTTTAATACATTTTTTAAAAAGCGCGTGCGGAGTCGCGGGTAATAGCTAGTAAGTAATAAAATAACTAAATATATACTTTTTACATCAGTACACTACAATACTCCCCTCTCAAATATTTTATTATTTATAAATTTAATTTAATAATTTCCAAATGATTCCTTCATCTAAAATTTTACATAAGCATGTACGTTTACCTAAGACTTCAACAATAATACATTTTGTAAATACTTTCTTATCTGGGTTTCTGTAATCTCTATAATACACATATTCTCCCTCTGTAAATGTTTCATTTCTTCTTTCCTTCTTACATTTCTTATTCTTTAGTTTATAATTATTATATGTATTATTTAACAAATTACATTCAGTATTACAATTGTCAGCTGCTTATTACAGTTAAATGGCATCCTAGACAACAATCTGCCTTAATATTATTATAACCCTGCACATGTTTAAATATGTAATCAAATTCGGTTAAATACAATGACCATCTTTGTAATCTTCCTGCCGCCATTTGTGGTAAACTTCATATGATCATAAAATAATGATTGTAAAGGTTTGTGATCTGCTAATAATCCAAAATTTAGTTACTACTAAATATTGATAAAATATCTGAACTGCCCAATAAATAGCTAATGCCTCTTTATGAATCATAGAGTATCCATTTTCAGCTTTAGTAAAAACTCTAGAAATAAAACTTATCGGTGTATCAGTACCATCTGGCATGATATGACTTAAATCTGCTCCTATAGCATTTTGAGAGCACATGCCAATCTTATTGTGAGTATGTATAGTGATCGATCAAAGTGGACTAAAATAATATCGGAGACTATATCCTACTTCACTATCTCAAAACTGTTTTGACATTCTTTTGTCGAGATAAATTTGGAATTCTTTTTCAACAACTCATACATAGGTTTTATACTTGCACTTCGCAAAATTATGATTGCCCTTACCGCAATGATAGCATTTCAAAGTTTTGTACTTTTCGCTTGTTATGGATTTTTTTTTAATTTTATCGTTAATTTTCGCAATCTTGTACACCGGTGGATTTTCTTGCTTCAATGCTGATTCTTTTTGCAAAACGATTTCTAATAGCGTCGAAATATCTTTATTAATTAATTCCTCACACAATCTCTCATGATTGGACCTGTCCTCGGTCCAGCCACAAATTTATCTTTTATTCTTTCATGGATATTTATTCCAAAATTGCATTCAGCTGCATGCTCTCTAACCCTCGTATACCAAATTGAAATTGGTTCAATTGTCAATTTGACATAAATAAAAAAAACACTATACAATCTAAACAATCTATAAAACAAAAATTGTTCGTTTTCTAAAATATAAAATATCTTCCAATAGATGTACCATGGATTTCAAAGATTTATAAATAGGTTTAAATTTACCTTCTCATCAATCATAGTTAAAAGTATTGCAACCTGCTTCGTATCGGGTATATCATGAGCTGTAAAATATTGTTTCACTCTCTCAAGGAAACAATCTGAATAAAGAAGAAAGAGCTGTGAAATACTGTTCCACTCTCTCAAGAAAACAATCTAAAGAAAGAAGAAAGAACTGTGAAATACTGTTCCACTCTCTCAAGAAAACAATAAATATCCTCACCCTCCGTAAAGGCTTTGAGGTTTGCGTGACGCACCGCCATGGTGCGTCGCCGCCTGTTTTCTATAATAAATCGCTCAATGCTACCCCTTTACTTGCCGATTATCTTAATCGCCATTTGGTAATCCCATTTTTATCACAATCAATATATTTGGTTACCATTTGCCATTTTGAGAATATCAATTTTAAGCCATTTACTTTCCAATTATCCTCGTCGCCATTTGGTGTGTACCAAGGCTTTGGTACAACATTTAAAATAACATAATATATATTTAAATGCAGGAAACTTTATTAAACGATTGAAATTGCTAAATATTAAAATACATGTGTCAACATGTCCGTGAATAGTCGAACTGTCTATCTTTTCAAATCATTACAAATATACACTCATAGTTTATAAGTAATAAAATAACTATATACTTTTTACATCAGTACACTACAATACTCCCCTCTCAAATATTTTATTATTTATAAATTTAATTTAATCATTTCCAAATGATTCCTTTAACTAAAACTTTACATAAGCATGAACGTTTATCTAAGACTTCAACAATAATACATTTTGTAAATACTTTCTTATTTGAGTTTCTGTAATCTCTAAAATACACATATTCTCCCTCTATAAATGTTTCATTTCTTCTTTCCTTCTTACATTTTTTTTTTTTTTTCTCGAACTGACTACGCTATTGACCCGGCAGGATCTTCACAGCTTCACCGGACTACTAAGGTTGGCGCTTAAGGCACGCAACCGATTTGGGTTTTAGGTAATATACACAAGGGTGCACGCACAACTCGGCTTGGGCTGTTACCTGGAAAAAGACGCGTCTGTCCTAGCTAACTATTCTAAGCTATTCATACATATATACATTTGTGAACCATACAATCGAAATTGCATGATTCACAAATGAATACGTGTATATCGGATTGAAACGAACTAAAACTATTCGATTCAGTTCGATGAGGGAAAAAAAAACAAAACCCTCCCACCATGTGTATATATGTGCACGTGTGTAAGAGAGGTGATCTCATATGTCTGTTCAAGTGATGTAGGTGAGTCACTGTATCACGATAATAATATCACGAGGGCTCCGCGCGGAGACGACCTAGGCTCGAGATATTACTGAGAACCGCGATGTGTGCGGGAGCTAAAAAGGATCGATTACAAAAGCGCGGGCGCAACACGCATTTAAAAAGATCGAATTTAAATTTACTTAACAGCGACGGCGCCGAAATCTAAAAATAGACATAACAAAAATTATTATTACTGAACGGTCGTTTTTAGGGGAAGATAGACGTAAATACGCGATTTACTCTATCAACTCTTTGTTATAAAGTGAATAAAATGAAATATAGAATAATAAATTGTAATTCATAATTTAGAATCAATTTTAGATAATACCGACGTTAAATTAACCTTAAAGGATTATCCTTTTAGTCTCTAACATTCATGAGCACTGTTTTCCAAACACATTACTATGATAAGTAACGATTTAAGATTATTAAGATTTAATAGAAGTTTTGGTTTTGTTTATAATTATTATATAATATTATTTCAAGAATATTAAAATATAAATAATATTATTTTAAGAATATTAAAATATAAATATGATTGTCACAAACGTGGAACATATGATATTTCCGGTCTATTTTTATTATAAATATTACTAAATAATTAAGCGAACTAAGATATATTTCAACTTTAGAAGTTTCGAATATATTTAATTATTATCTAATATTGTTTTAACAATTTTAATTTATAAATATTATTTGTTTTTGTCACGGAAGAGTAAAATAGGATATTTCCCGTGTATATTTATTATAATTATTTCTAGATAATTAAACGAATTCAGATATATTTCGACTTATAATTAAGAATTAAAATAGTTGTAGATTGTTTTGTAAACCGTTAGTGTTACCTATGTTTGTAATTAAGAAAATATGTTCCATTATTGTCAAAGAAAAATAGGGTAGTTTAGTGAGTTACGAATGAGCAATATAAAAGTAAAGTTATATTCAGTTAAAAACACATTCTTTGTACGATTATTGTAAGGTGACGTTGTGGAGAAGGAGATATATTGTAATTCTGACTAGTAGAGTCGTTTTGGTGATGGATCCTCGTGAGAGTTATCTGGAGCACGCTCTTACGCCGACATATACCACAAAAACTTCGGTCATAACCTGTAATTGTTTCAAAAGTTTATTGTACCGTGTTAAAGTCATATTAAATATGTGTGGAAAATACCTGTGTACTAATTTGTGTGCTGGAACCTACTAGAAACCCCATTAAAATATGTATTATTTAACAAATTACATTCAGTATTACAATTATCAGCTGCTTATTACAGTTCAACGGCATCCTAGACAACAATCTGCCTTAATATTATGCTAATCCACTCTCTAGATGGCACTGTTATATTATTTTTTTGGCAAGTTTGATAACAAATGATGGTGGTCGACAATTCATTTTGACATTTCAAACTGACAACTTTCAAATATTTGTTTTCATTCATTTGTTTACGTATCTTTTACGAGAGTGTGCTCCCTTAAATTTTCTTACCTCCCACAAACAATTTTATCTATCTCCGGACCTACTTATAAACATTAACTCCTGCATTAACATACTTGGATTTAGATTTACCTTACGATGAATATATTAATTACAAATAAAAATGATCAAAAACTTGTATAGGATTTACGCAGTACCGGTGTATGCATACATACATAGCTATAAATGTACATTTATAACCAACACATATTAGTTCGACACTCGTATTATAGAGGCGCTGATTGGAAATAACGAGTGCGACCTCTATTTATATAACATACTCTGTGCCTAGGGATCCCGCGTTGCAACGTTTTCGCGGCAATTTAAAAATGTATATATTTAAACATTATTTTATATATTCAAATGCTTTTATTTATGTAAAATCGTATTTTTAGTGACTTTATAAGTCCATCATGATTAATATTTAACACTTTCTAAAAAAATATCCGGTTGCCTATTGACTCTGTGGCTTATTGCGCGGCGCAGCGCAGTGGTACACATCTGAAATGTATTGATTTGTGTTCAAGAATTAACATCACAGAGTACTTTGTATATAGGAAACGCCATTACAGACTTACTTTGAATTTGAGATATGTTTACTGCTGTTCAATATAAAGTGTTTAATTTTTGAATACATTTACTTTAGCTATTTATTTGTGCAACCAACATTGTTTTAAGTATATCTACGTTGTTCCGGTTGACTGTGGTATTTAAAAAAATATTAATTACCTTCGGTAAAACATGGCAGGACAAGCGTTTCGTCCGTCTCCTAATTTGAAACATGGAAAACATGGAAAAAAAATCATATGTTGAGGAACCAACATCGGCGACACCGATTAGCCCCGTAGAGGACCTCAAAACCTGCAGCACCAGCTGTCGAACAACCACCACCGTCGGAAGGGAATATGAAGCCATGTGCCTCACAGCCTTTTGACGATCAACCTCCTCAGGTATTCAAAGATCAACCGCCTCTATCGCCAGATATAAAGCCGACGCTCATCGTTTTCAAACCACCCCTACACTTAGATATGTACGCGCCACCGTTACCTGTTAATCCACCTCCAGTAGACATCAAAGAGGAGATGCAAGAAACGGAAATCCAGTACACGTATATACTGTAATAACGATAATATACATGTACTGCATATGTGGCTCCATATACTCCATAGAGTATGTGCATATGTGAAGAAGAACAAATTTATTTATTTATTTATCAGGTTGCGTGTTCAATTCACGTCGGGGTCACCAATTTTGGGGCGTGTTCAACACAATATGTATGATAAATTAAATACTGTTAAATACCGTTGGATAATGAGCCGGTGATGTGCCGCGACTTCATCTGTGGTGAATGCAAAAAGGGATGATCCTGCAAGTTCACACATAGACTAATAATGTCTCAGTTAAAGTATGTGTATAAATTCTGTTGTGATTTCCAGAACAAAGTGTGTAAAAGGCCTATATATAAATTTGTCCATGCGACGGTGTTCGAAAAAGAAAAAAATCTTAAGGACTGGCTTTTGGAGCGAGCTACAGTGTCTAATTTTCATAAACAAGTATCTGATCGTCCCCCGCCATCACCGCCATAGAACATACTCAATAGCAAGTTCATTTTTTAATTAATAATGTTGTTCTACTTGAACTTAATGGAACAATTTAATATACTTAATAGCTGGTTCATTTTTAAACCAAGTTGTTATATTATGTTTAGTTGAATTTAATGTTATGACTAAACATTTTCACACAGGGTTATTTTTAATCACAAATAGCTTGTTTTATAATTATATTTAACACTCACAACCAGACTTAAAGTTATGTTCTTAACGTATAGTTTGTATGCAGAAATCAAAGTTATGGTTATCAAATGATATGATAATTATAAGAATTATTATTATTTGGGGTAATGCTCCACTGGATAGCCACTCTCTGTCGGTCAGCAGTGAGTGAATGATTCCAGGCTCTTACAGCAAAAAATGCCATGGATTGAATTCTGCCGTTTTAATTTCATTCAGATAACTCTACTGTACAGCCTTGTCATAGGGAACCTAGGTTCTGGGGTTTCAAACAGATCAATTACATGAGATATACCAATGGAAGATCTGTGTGTACTTGAATTATAAACAGCTTGAGAATGTTTTTTTAATTATATGGCACTTGTATTTCCTACTCCAATTCAACCAGTGTCAATAAATCGGAGTGTGAAAAGTATTTATAAGAATGTTGAACAGTAACTAGAACTTAGTTTTGTATTCAAGTTGTGATGAATAATTATATCTAAAACAACAACAATTAATAACAACACATGAATACAGGTAGTAAAAGACACGTACACAAATAAAAATTAGCACATAAATTAAATAAGGATATGTTGTATATGTGGGAGGAACTAAATAAATCAGTATTTATGTGAATCATGTATTATTGACATTACAACATGATGGCAGTGGTGGGATACATACCCACGCCTCCGAAGATTTATTTATTTATTTAGTTCCACCCACATATCCATCAGGATATTGTGTAGTTTATTATAATTAAAGTGCAATTTTATTTTGCTAAAACAAAGTACATAGTAATAAAAAGAAACAAAGCGAACATGAGTTAGCAAGTTATGTAGTGTGAGAAATTTCAAGAGCAAAGCTATCATAAAGCTTAAAATGAAGATATAATCCTGTGTTCTGTTATAGTTTCACAATGTAGGTAGTATAAGAAATCTTAAACTTTAATACATGTAACAATAATCTATGGGTTGAAATTGAAGTTGAAGCTTTGGTTATCTCAGATAGGGAAGGGCTATAGATCCTTTTTATATTATTTAAATCTTTATTACTATAAAGTGTTTAGTAAAAGTTTTGGTAAAGTAGAATTTGGTCGTTTGTAGGATGTATTCTGCTGATATGCTTTTTTCTATGTCACAATTTAGCAAACGGGCATATAGTTCACATGATATTAGATAGTTATTGTAGCATACGGCTATGTATATAATGAATTGAGTTATGTAGTGAATACCAGTTGAATACGCCCAGAGACTGAGTTAGAATACCATGTGTACCATTGTGTGTTAACAATCACACCTTTTGGACCAAAACCTAGCAGGACAAGCCCAGTGGTTTTGACACAAATAGATTCAGCAGTCATTTCTGCAGTTGCACCTTGCATGAGTTTAAGTTTTACATTTAAAAATCAGCACTCTGTTTAAAAAAGAATTTATTCCAGTAATATAAAACTACTCCCAAGTTATTGGTTTAAACCTAGTTTTATTATTATTTAAACATACATGAATGGGTACAAAGTCCTTGTAATCTATACTAATATTATAAAGCTGGAGGGTTTGTTTATTTGGTTGAATGCGCATTACTCTCTCATCTCATCTCAGGTACTACTGGTCCAATTTAAAAAATTCTTTCAGTGTTAGACAGGTCATTTATCGAGGAAGGCTATAGGATATATATATCAACACTCTACAACAAAATTAAAGTTTTACAACTTGTTATAGCCAAACGAAAGTTTCAAACTCGGGGTATTTTTCTTCCACTGTGTGTTACCTTTAGCCCAGAATAACTATTCCCCGTGGGTGAAGTCGTGCGCAGAAGCTATTTACTAATATACTATAAAACAGGCAGAGGCATCTGCTTTAAAATCTAAAAACTAAATTAAATTGTTGTAATCCTACCTAATAATAGGTCTTTACCTATGAAATTGCCGTTTTATATGAAAAAATTTAAACTTTTTTTTTTCATGTATTTTTTATTTGTATTAATCGCCCATGCAATCAATGCATCTTTGCCAAGGCAGTGGCAGTTTATTGATGCCCTTCTTAAAGAAATCAGCTGGACGGAAGGCAACAAATTCTTCAAAGGCATTTTGTACTGCCTCTCGGGTATTGAGTTTTTATCCCGCCAAGGAGTTATCCAAATTCTGGAAAAAGTAGTAGTCTGTAGGCGTAAGGTCTGGTGAGTAGGGCGGATGACGGAGAACTTCCAACCACAGTTCTTGCAACTTGGAGACCGTCTGCTGTGCACTATGAGGTCGCGCGTTGTTGTGCAGGAGCAGCGGAGACGAGCGATTGACCAATGCTGGTTGGAGATGTGCCAGCTTCTCCATGATTGTGTTCAGTTCTTCACAGTACTCATCTGCAGTAATGCTCACCCCGTTTGGTAAGAAGCTGTGATGAATCACATCGGCGCTAGACCACCAAACAGTGACCATCACTTTTCTAGGGGTAAGTTTTCGTTTAGGACATAGTTTAGGTGCTGAACCAGGATCCAACCAACTTGCTGAGCGCTTGCGGTTATCAAACAGAATCCATTTTGCATCGCAGGTAACAATGCGGTTGAAAATTCCTTCATTTGTGTGTCTGTTGACCAGTGCAAGGAACGTCTCGTACTTCGTGACGCGTTCATGTGTCAAGCTTTTTTACCTTGCCAATTTGACGCAAATGAACCAATATTGTTTTAACGCTAACGTCGAAAGCTGCTGCTAATTCAGCCGTAGATTGTGTATCACCAGCTTCCACAATCGCCTTTAATTCGTTATTGTCGATCAAAGTCTTCGGACGACCACGAGGTTCATTTTTCAGGTCGAAATTCCCAGAACGGAAGCGAGCAAACCAATTACAGGTGGTGCGTTGGTTTGTAGTGTTAGCTCCGTAAACGGCCCACCTTCCCTAGGCCCGACTACGATAGCGGGAGGAGGCGATCGATCTACCGCCTCCCCCTGCCGGTCCTCCGTTGGCGGAGACCAAGGACACCGCCAAAACCCTCTCTCCCTGGAAGATCGCCTCCATGGACAGCAACTTCAAGAGGGACGGCGTCCAGCGTGGAACTGCGCGTCCGATAGTTTCGGACCCATTTCCTCAAGATGCCGGATGACCGCCCTCTGGACTGCGTTTCCGCGTACCGGCCCCTGGTATTGCTGGACGACGGCGGGAAGATGCTCGTGAGGATCGTGTCCTTCCGGGTCATCCGGCATCTTCACGAGCATCTTCCCGCCGTCGTCCAGCAATACCAGGGGCCGGTACGCGGAAACGCAGTCCAGAGGGCGGCCTTTCTTCGCCGTTAGGTAAATCCGCCCAGTCTTCCAGATCTTCAGGAACTCTCCGACCGCAAACAGCAGTCAAATAGTTCCCGAAGCCACCCTCCGAGATGACCCAGCGCTATGACCAGCACCCGGCCCGGGACCCCGTCAGGGTCCACCTCTTCCACTATCGCCCTAGATGGAGGCATGGGAGGAGGTGGCAGCATCGGAGGGCCGGGAAACAGTTCTTCCACGATCCTCGCCACCACCTCCGGCTCGAGAGTCTCCGTCGCCGGGGCGCACAGCCACGGAATTTCTTCCGGGCCACCACGATTCGCGACCTATCTTTTATTTTCTTTTTTTTTGAGAGTGTGGGTTATGTCCGACTCGCACGGACTAAAACCCCTGGTGCCTTCAATCACCTACATGCCGAGGAGCAGGAGCTGCCGAACTGGCATTGCGTCTACTCCCCAGCAGGTGTCGGCCCGTCATCAGGGGCCTCATCGCAGTTGAGGAGTCAAAATCGTAGACCCCTCACGAGGGGCGAGAGTTGCGCTCCTCGACGATCGTGGGAGGCGCATCGGCACAATGCGCCCAACCACATGGGCCTGTGCATATATTCTGCCAGGGCGACGGACGTGCCCGCGTCCGCCGCCCGCAGACTCTCTTTACGGCGGCCTCAGGTCATTGCTGATGCTGCGCCGCCGTGATCGTCGACCGCGGGAGGGAAGCTGGCTGGTCTGCTCCCTCTCCCTCTCCGCCGCCTCCTTTGTGAGCATAACCTCCTCGCAGTATGAGGCGACGGAGCTCCACTCGTTTTGCACCCGCAAGCATACATACCTCATTAACTCTTATATATATTTCGTATCGTATAAGATTCTAAACTATTTCAGTTTGATAAGGAAAAAAATAAAACCCTTCCACTTGCATGTGTAAGCGTGTATGCGTGCACGTGTGTGGAGGTGATATGTGTAATGTTGTCGCAGTGATGTAAGATTTTGTGTCACTGTATCGCGCGAGCAGCGTACTCAAGGGCTCCACGCCGAGGGAACGGACCTACACACAACCGTCGGGGAGAGCAACTCTCGCCCTCCCCTGAGGAGTCTACGATTCTCACCCCTCGACCACGACGATACCCCTGGCGAGGGGCCGACACTTGCTGGGGAGTATACGTAGTGCCAGTTCGGCAGCTCCTGCTCCCCGGCCTATAGGTGATTGAAAGCACCATGGGGTTTTAGTCGTGCAACTCGGACATACCTGTGGCTCTATTTGTTGGCTCGGTTATCGCGTTTCTATTTATTCATCTATATTTGTACATACACATTTTCAAAAGTCTATAATATACATTTCTTATCATCTATTTGCATGCAATCTATCTTCATATGTAAATCTATTTCTAGTGTGTTATCTACATCTATCTGTATAGGATGACATAATTAATCTCTATACGTATAATATTAAGTAGATATTCAATATTAAATAATTAGTCTATATTACTTTCGTGATTAGGAATTTATTCCGACACATATCACTGTTTCGCCAGTGATATGTTATTCCCTGTTAAACTTTAACTTCCATTCATATTTTATTTAATACTAGCGGACACGGCGGACGTTGTTCTGCCCTGATAATAAAAAAAATATAGACAAATTATATACCTAAATCTTCCTCATAAATCACTCTTTCTACTGGTGAAATCCTCGTGAAAATCCGTTCAGTAGTTTTTGAGTTTATCGCGAACAGACAGACAGACAGACGCGGTAGGGGACTTTGTTTTATACTATGTAATGATTAATAGATAATAAAGTTACAAATTTATGCTTACAACGCCGACTCGTGAGACTTACTGTGGAACCGTCATAAAGTACCGGTCGGCGGGCAACTTTCATGTATTGTTTGTACAATTGCTTGTGTAATTACCATTTAAGAGATAGCTGGACTATATTACTTTATTCATTTAGTCTGTCAATTCATTTATTCATACCCATAATAATCCTTGATTCTCACGCTTTGGCTATAAGGTAACGTTGTAAAATTTTATGTACCTCTATAACCATTACGTTTGTTTCTACGTTTGTAACGTTTGTCTATATTAAATTATTATACGATCTTCCATATTTACGGTTTTGCATGATCGTGTAGCGAGCGTATAACTAGTCTATATCCTAAGAAATAGGATAGCCGGCGGACAGTCCTCCCGCCTACCGGCCCATAGTGCTGTTGGACGAGGCAGCCAAGCTCTGCGAGCGAATAACCGCCAGCCGCCTCGTCCCCCACTTGACAGAAGTTGGGCCGGATCTGGC